>JAQOOF010000356.1:0-2500 GCA_029931835.1 Etheostoma nigrum
TTAAATGAACCTGAGACATTATGACGTAATAAATCAAGAGAGCAGTTCTGTCTCCCTCTCCCCCTCTCTCTCTCCCCCTCTCTGTCTCCCTCTCTCTCCCTCTCTCGCTCTCTCTCAACCTCTTTCGTTGTGGGCGGCTGTGGCTCAGCGGTAGAGCGGTTGCCTGCCAATCGGAAGGTTGGTGGTTCAATCCCTGGCCCTGCAGGCCCATGTTGAAGTGTCCTTGGGCAAGACCCCGAGTTGCATCGGAGTGTAGATGTGTGTGAGTGTGTATCTGATGAGCAGGTGTGTAGATGTGTGTGAGTGTGTATCTGATGAGCAGGTGTGTAGATGTGTGTGAGTGTGTATCTGATGAGCAGGTGTGTAGATGTGTGCGAGTGTGTATCTGATGAGCAGGTGTGTAGATGTGTGTGAGTGTGTATCTGATGAGCAGGTGTGTAGATGTGTGTGAGTGTGTATCTGATGAGCAGGCGTGTAGATGTGTGTGAGTGTGTATCTGATGAGCAGGTGTGTAGATGTGTGCGAGTGTGTATCTGATGAGCAGGTGTGTAGATGTGTGTGAGTGTGTATCTGATGAGCAGGTGTGTAGATGTGTGTGAGTGTGTATCTGATGAGCAGGTGTGTAGATGTGTGTGAGTGTGTATCTGATGAGCAGGTGTGTAGATGTGTGCGAGTGTAAGTAAGTAAACTTTATTTATATAGCACTTTTCACAGACAAGAAGGGTCACAAAGTGCTTTACAGAAAAAACAAAATAAAACAGCAACACATAAAATACTAAGCCATATTGCTAGTTAACAGCTTGTCTAAAAAGATGTGTCTTGAGATGTTTTTTAAAAGATTCCACAGAATCCAAGGCTCTCAAGGCTAAGGGAAGAGAGGTCCAGATCCTTAGAGCCGCCACAGAAAAGGCTCGATCACCTCTGGTTTTAAAACGTGGTCTGGGGACAGTTAAAAGGCCTTGGTTTGAAGACCTCAGAGAACGACCAGAAGTGTATGCGTGTAGTAGATCCTGGATGTAAGCAGGGGCTTGACCATGCAAGGCTCTATAAGTAGTGATTAAAATTTTAAAATGCACTCTAAAACCTATTGGTAGCCAATGAAGAGCCTTAAGCACCGGAGTGATGTGGATCTCCTGCTGGTCTTAGACAAAAGTCTTGCTGCTGCATTCTGAACAACTTGCAATGTATCCATAGATGATTTGTTTAAGCAAGTGTACAGTACATTACAATAATCCAAACGTGAAGAAATAAAAGCATGAACAAGCATCTCCATCTCTTTTTGAGAGACCACAGATCGGATCTTAGCAATGTTCCTGAGATGGAAAAAACAGGAACGAACCACAGATTTCACATGACTGTTAAAACACATAGATTTGTCAAATATGACACCCAGATTTCGCACAACATTACAGTCAGAGAGTGATAGAGCCCCAATGGCCTGCCTAATCTTAGGGGTAATGCTGTCTGGGGCAAAGATCAGCACCTCAGTTTTTTCTGAATTTAATTGCAGGAAATTATCAGCCATCCATTTGTTAATGGAGGCTAAGCAAGTGTGCAACATGGACAGTTTGTTCAGGGATAAAAGATAAATATAGTTGGATGTCATCGGCATAACAATGGTAAGATATTTCCTCAAAACTACCAATAATCTTTCCAAGAGGAAGCAAATACAGACAAAACAGCAGGGGGCCGAGCACAGAACCTTGGGGCACACCACAAGACAGAGGAGCAGAGTCTGACATATACGTTCCTATGGACACAGCAAAGGTCCTGTCTGAAAGATAGGAAGAAAACCAGTCCAGAGCTGATCCAGTGATGCCTACAGTTCTTTTCAGTCTATCAATCAGAGTGCAGTGGTCAACAGTATCAAATGCTGCACTGAGATCTAGTAGGACCAGGACAGAACATTTACCCCCGTCAGCTGCCATCAAAATGTCATTGGAGATTTTAAGAAGGGTAGTCTCCGTAGAATGATTTTTACGAAAGCCAGACTGATACTTATCAAAGATATGAGCAACCAAAACCTTATTTAGCTGGTTTGCAACCACTTTTTCTAAAATTTTCGATATAAAAGGCAATTTAGAGATAGGCCTGTAGTTTTTAAACAACGTTGCATCTAAATTGTTCTTTTTTAAAATAGGCTGAACAAGAGCATGCTTAAAACAGCCAGGGACCTGACCCAGCTGAAGAGATACATTTAAAATTGAAACCAAACATGGGCCAAGAAGATGTAAGGTTTTTAAAAGCAAAGATGTAGGAACAATATCAACAGGGCTTTGGGAGGGTTTCATCAAGCCCACAAGCTTAATGATGTCGTTCAGGGAAATGGGGCAGAAGGAGTCCAGTATTGAAGGTCTCTGATGAGTAGCTATATGTGAGATTGCTGATGGTACAATGTTTGCCCGGACAGCTCTGACCTTGTCCACAAAATGAGACAAAAAGTGGTTGCAGTCAACATTTGAGAACACAGGGACAATACATTCAGGAGGGGAAACAATGT
>JAQOOF010000356.1:7500-17500 GCA_029931835.1 Etheostoma nigrum
CTTTCTTAGGATCATTGAGACGCCACGAGGTGAGATCTTGCATGGAGCCCCAGTCCGAGGGAGATTGACAGTCATGTTTAGCTTCTTCCATTTTCTAATGATTGCTCCAACAGTGGACCTTTTTTCACCAAGCTGCTTGGACATGTCCCCGTAGCCCTTTCCAGCCTTGTGGAGGTGGACAATTTAGTCTCTAGTGTCTTTGGACAGCTCTTTGGTCTTGGCCATGTTAGTAGTTGGATTCTTACTGATTGTATGGGGTGGACAGGTGTCTTTATGCAGCTAACGACCTCAAACAGGTGCATCTAATTTAGGATAATAAATGGAGTGGAGGTGGACATTTTGAAGGCAGACTAACAGGTCTTTGAGGGTCAGAATTCTAGCTGATAGACAGGTGTTCAAATACTTATTTGCAGCTGTATCATACAAATAAATAGTTAAAAAATCATACATTGTGATTTCTGGATGTTTTTTTTAGATTATGTCTCTCACAGTGGACATGCACCTACGAGGACAATTTCAGACCCCTCCATGATTTCTAAGTGGGAGAACTTGCAAAATAGCAGCGTGTTCAAATACTTATTTTACTTACTGTAGATATATATATATATATATATATAAATATAAATAGGTTTGTGTTTTTATAGACCATATATATGACATTTTGGTCTATAAAAACACAAACAATCCTATTTTCCAAGTCTTTGAGTGTTTCATCAGTTTAACGTGATATGGTCTTCCACATCTAACCAATCATCACCATCGTTGTGGGTCGCTCTGGTGCAGTCTGTGCACGCCAGGTAGGGGTGTGTGTGTGTGTGTGTGTGTGTGTGTGTGCAGTCTGTGTGTGTCTGTGCACGCCAGGTAGGTGTGTGTGTGTGTGTGTGTGTGTGTGTGTGTGCAGTCTGTGTGTGTCTGTGCACGCCAGGTAGGTGTGTGTGTGTGTGTGTGTGTGTGTGTGTGTGTGTGTGTAATCTATTACTAATGTGTGTCAGATTCACTGCATCATGTCATGAACTGGTCTGATCATCACACAGTGACATGGCACCAAGTCTCTGCTTCTTCATGTCTCTGTATTTGGGTCTTATTTATGTCTCTGTGTCTCTGTATTTGGGTCTTATTTATGTCTCTGTGTCTCTGTATTTGGGTCTTATTTATGTCTCTGTGTCTCTGTATTTGGGTCTTATTTATGTCTCTGTGTCTCTGTATTTGGGTCTTATTTATGTCTCTGTGTCTCTATATTTGGGTCTTATTTTTGTCTCTGTGTCTCTGTATTTGGGTCTTATTTATGTCTCTGTGTCTCTGTATTTGGGTCTTATTTATGTCTCTGTGTCTCTGTATTTGGGTCTTATTTATGTCTCTGTGTCTCTGTATTTGGGTCTTATTTATGTCTCTGTGTCTCTGTATTTGGGTCTTATTTATGTCTCTGTGTCTCTATATTTGGGTCTTATTTTTGTCTCTGTGTCTCTGTATTTGGGTCTTATTTATGTCTCTGTGTCTCTGTATTTGGGTCTTATTTATGTCTCTGTGTCTCTGTATTTGGGTCTTATTTATGTCTCTGTGTCTCTGTATTTGGGTCTTATTTATGTCTCTGTGTCTCTGTATTTGGGTCTTATTTATGTCTCTGTGTCTCTGTATTTGGGTCTTATTTATGTCTCTGTATTTGGGTCTTATTTATGTCTCTGTGTCTCTATATTTGGGTCTTATTTATGTCTCTGTGTCTCTGTATTTGGGTCTTATTTATGTCTCTGTGTCTCTGTATTTGGGTCTTATTTTTGTCTCTGTGTCTCTGTATTTGGGTCTTATTTATGTCTCTGTATTTGGGTCTTATTTATGTCTCTGTGTCTCTGTATTTGGGTCTTATTTATGTCTCTGTGTCTCTGTATTTGGGTCTTATTTATGTCTCTGTGTCTCTGTATTTGGGTCTTATTTATGTCTCTGTGTCTCTGTATTTGGGTCTTATTTATGTCTCTGTGTCTCTGTATTTGGGTCTTATTTATGTCTCTGTGTCTCTGTATTTGGGTCTTATTTATGTCTCTATATTTGGGTCTCATTTTTGTCTCTGTGTCTCTGTATTTGGGTCTTATTTATGTCTCTGTCTCTCTGTATTTGGGTCTTATTTATGTCTCTGTGTCTCTGTATTTGGGTCTTATTTATGTCTCTGTATTTGGGTCTTATTTATGTCTCTGTGTCTCTGTATTTGGGTCTTATTTATGTCTCTGTCTCTCTGTATTTGGGTCTTATTTATGTCTCTGTGTCTCTGTATTTGGGTCTTATTTATGTCTCTGTGTCTCTGTATTTGGGTCTTATTTATGTCTCTGTGTCTCTGTATTTGGGTCTTATTTATGTCTCTGTGTCTCTGTATTTGGGTCTTATTTATGTCTCTGTCTCTCTGTATTTGGGTCTTATTTATGTCTCTGTGTCTCTGTATTTGGATCTTATTTATGTCTCTGTCTCTCTGTATTTGGGTCTTATTTATGTCTCTGTGTCTCTCTGTATTTGGGTCATATTTATGTCTCTGTGTCTCTGTATTTGGGTCTTATTTATGTCTCTGTGTCTCTGTATTTGGGTCTTATTTATGTCTCTATATTTGGGTCTTATTTATGTCTCTGTGTCTCTATATTTGGGTCTTATTTATGTCTCTGTGTCTCTGTATTTGGATCTTATTTATGTCTCTGTCTCTCTGTATTTGGGTCTTATTTATGTCTCTGTGTCTCTGTATTTGGGTCTTATTTATGTCTCTGTGTCTCTGTATTTGGGTCTTATTTATGTCTCTATATTTGGGTCATATTTATGTCTCTGTGTCTCTGTATTTGGGTCTTATTTATGTCTCTGTGTCTCTGTATTTGGGTCTTATTTATGTCTCTATATTTGGGTCTTATTTATGTCTCTGTGTCTCTGTATTTGGGTCTTATTTATGTCTCTGTGTCTCTGTATTTGGATCTTATTTATGTCTCTGTCTCTCTGTATTTGGGTCTTATTTATGTCTCTGTGTCTCTCTGTATTTGGGTCTTATTTATGTCTCTGTGTCTCTGTATTTGGGTCTTATTTATGTCTCTGTGTCTCTGTATTTGGGTCTTATTTATGTCTCTATATTTGGGTCTTATTTATGTCTCTGTGTCTCTCTGTATTTGGGTCATATTTATGTCTCTGTGTCTCTGTATTTGGGTCTTATTTATGTCTCTGTGTCTCTGTATTTGGGTCTTATTCATGTCTCTGTATTTGGGTCTTATTTATGTCTCTGTATTCCCGTCTCAGTGTCTCTGTCTTCAGGTCATATTCCCGTCTCAGTGTCCCTGTCTTCAGGTCTTATTCGTGTCTCAGTGTCCCTGTCTTCAGGTCTTATTCGTGTCTCAGTGTCCCTGTCTTCAGGTCTTATTCCCGTCTCAGTGTCCCTGTCTTCAGGTCTTATTCCCGTCTCAGTGTCCCTGTCTTCAGGTCTTATTCCCGTCTCAGTGTCCCTGTCTTCAGGTCTCCTGTGCGCCTGTAATAAGTGGATTTCCGCCCTGCGGATCGATCCGTGTTCATGTGATCATGCTAGCAGAGAGCACAATAATGGAGATGCGACATTAGCTGCTAGCGGCTAACAACCTGCGCGTCACAGTAACATAATCATATATACCTGCAGGCGCGTGCGCTGCACACACACATGCACACGCCAGGTGTGTTGTTAATAACACACGTGTGAGGTGACACCATCCATCCATCCATCCCCCCCCTCCCCGTGTGATCTGGTGTAGATGTTGCGATGCTAAGTGCTAGCGTGCTAGCTGCATGTATGCTTCCTCTTTCATTATGCGTCCGCCTGATTAAAACCCCCTGCGCGGGCACACGGGGGGTGATGGGGAACATGGCTGCTGATAAAGAAGGACTCACCTCTCCGTATCAGGTCGCATGCTCCCGGGCCGCTCATTAGAAACAATACAAGCCAACTGTTAGCCGCCGTTAGCTCCGGAGGTGCAGCGCAGCTAGCCGTGCGCTTCCTTGTTTCTGTCCGCCAGGCTGCCGTCGGTCGGGGGCTGCTTCACACGCGCTCCATCGCTGTAGCCTCCGGGGCTCGCGCTAGCTGCCGGGCTAGCCTGGATCGGCCTGGGTCGGCCCGGCTGTGCCAAATGGCTCCAAACCGATCGATGATATCGATTAAGAGAAGGGCGCAGTGCTGCTGGAGGAGTCGTGCCCATTCACCCCCCTTCCTCTCTCTCTCTCTCTCTCTCTCTCATGTCTCTCTCTCTCTCTATGTCTCGCTCTCTCTCTCTCTCTATGTCGCTCTCTCTTTCTCTTTCTCTCTCTCTCTCTTTCTCTGTCTCTCTCGCTCTCTCTCTCTCTCCTCTCTCTCTGTCTCTCCCTCTCTCTCTCTCCCCCCTCTCTCTCTCTGTCTCTCTCTCAATTCAATTCAAAGAAGCTTTATTAGCATGACCATAGTGACATACATTATTGCCAAAGCTCATAAACAGGGAGACATTGATCACATTTACATCAACAATCATAAAACAAGAACAAAACTTATGATATCAGCATATCAACATGACAACTTTACAGGTGTGTGTGTGTGTGTGTGTGTGTGTGTGTGTGTGCGCGTGTGTGTGTGTGTGTGTGTGTGTGTGCGCGTGTGTGTGTGTGTGTGTGTGTGTGGGTGGGGGGGACAGGTAAAGACATACTGGGCTGCTAGACTGCAGCTCTCTGGCTGTTCTCCCAGCAGGATCTCCATCTTGTTGGTGTCGGGTATTTGGTCAAATGTCGGGTGCTTGTGTCTGAATTTGGGGAAATATTGAGTCCGGACCGGCTGCAGAGGGGGGCATTCAGTCAGGAAGTGCAGCTCTGTCTCGACTGTGTCGCTCTTGCACAGCTGGCAGAAGCGCTCCTCTTTGGGGAGCCACTGGTGTCTGTAGCGGCCGGTCTCGATGGCCAGGTGGTCTCGCTGAGTCTGGACCTGGTCAACGTGGTTCTTAGTGTGACATCAGTCACTGTGGTCAGGTAGTCTGCCCCTCGGTACTCTCTCTTTAGGGTCAGGTAGTCTGCCACTCGGTACTCTCTCTTTAGGGTCAGGTAGTCTGCCTCTCGGTACTCTCTCTTTAGGGTCAGGTAGTCTGCCACTCGGTACTCTCTCTTTAGGGTCAGGTGGTCTGCCACTCGGTACTCTCTCTTTAGGGTCAGGTAGTCTGCCACTCGGTACTCTCTCTTTAGGGTCAGGTAGTCTGCCACTCGGTACTCTCTCTTTAGGGTCAGGTAGTCTGCCACTCGGTACTCTCTCTTTAGGGTCAGGTAGTCTGCCACTCGGTACTCTCTCTTTAGGGTCAGGTAGTCTGCCACTCGGTACTCTCTCTTTAGGGTCAGGTAGTCTGCCACTCGGTACTCTCTCTTTAGGGTCAGGTAGTCTGCCACTCGGTACTCTCTCTTTAGGGTCAGGTGCATCTTGCTTTGTGCTTTTGTTTGTGTGTTCCAATCGATGATGTAGTTTTGTTTCTGTTGTGTTATAATTTGGTTGACTCTGATTGGTTGGTTCCCAGACTGGTCCTGAGGCAGAACAGGGTCAGGAAGTGGACTGAGCGTCAGGACCAGCTGAGTGAGGGGACTCTTCTCTTTGCCCAGCTCTTGGTCTTGCAGGGCTTTCTGCTGATAGGAGTGGGGGTTGCTGTTTTTTAGATGAAGCCAATATTTGATGGCACGTTTTAGAATTTTGATGAATAATGGGAATTGGCCTAATTCAGCTCTGCAGGCGGTGTTGGTGGCTCTCCTGTGCACCTGTGGTAAGAATTCTGGTAGGAAATAGGACCCCACACCTCACTACCGTAGAGGAGGACTGGCTCTAGTACACATTCTAATAATTTGAGCCAGATTCTGATTGGGATTTTAATCTCTCTCTCTCTCTCTCTCTCTCTCTCTCTCTCTCTCTCTCTCTCTCCCCCCCCACGTTACAGCGTGTTCTTCTTCTCTTCTTTCCGGGGGGCTGTAAAACACCTAAAATGGCTCATTTTAAATTGAAGCGCAGTGTTTTTAAACCCACCGCACGGCTGTACCCCTCCGCGGGAAGTAGACCCGCCGCACGGCTGTACCCCTCCGCGGGAAGTAGACCCGCAGAGCCGCGCGCGGCGGACTATTGTTCTCCTGTAGCTGGCTGCGGTGGTGCGTGCGTGCGTGCGCGTGGGTCTTTCACTGTTGTTGTGACTGACACGCGCATTGATTACATCACACAGGTGACTCTACGGATGCAGCGCGAGAGAGATGCGCGCGCCTCTCAGAAGAAATAAATAAATAAATGTTGGGAATAAAATATGGGCAGCGGGGGGGCGCGCCCCCGCCTCTGCGTGGTGACGTCACTCTGCGTCTGGTGCAGCACGGCGTTCTGGAATTTGGTTTTTTTAACGTAATGTGAAAAAACTTTAATGATATAAACATAGAGATTTAAAAAAACTTTATTAACATAAAGATTGAGATGTTAAGCAGAAGAAACCAATATTCATTATATTCACGTTTAATCATGAATAACAGCAGTAAAGGAGCTGTTAAAGGAATACTTTTCATTTTTAAATCCAAAAAACTGTTTTAAAACTTCACACAAAACTCAAATATTACGCAAATAATAATAATAATAATAATAATAATAATAATAATAATAATGTATACATTTTACAAATACAGGTATTACATCATCATAATGTCTGAGTATCTTAAAATAACAAAACTCTCTCTCTCCCCCCATGTCTCCCCTCCTCTCTCACCCCTCACTGCCCCCCCTCCTGCCCCCTCCTCCCCCCATGTCTCCCCTTCTCTCCCCCCTCCTCCTCTCTCTCCCCCAAATGTCCCCCCCCTCCACCTCCCCCCCTCCCCCCATGTCTCCCCCCCCCCATCCCCCGGCTAACATGCTAGGCTAGCTCGGTTAGCTTCTCTCCCTCTCAGTGTTAGTTGAGACGCACCGGCTCCATCAACATCCCGGTGCTGAACCTCCTCTCCGTTAACCACGGCAACCACGGCACCGACAGACCGAGTATACGTAGCCACTAACACGTGAAGATGATTAAACTCTTTTCCCTGAAGCAGCAGAAGAAAGACGAGGAATCTGCGGGAGGAAACAGAACAGGAGCCGGGGGTAAAAAAGCCAGCGCGGCCCAGCTCCGGATACAGAAAGGTAGGCTAACTGCCCCAAAACAGCCCCAAAACCCGGGGAAATATACGGAATGGTAGGCTAGCTAACCGCACCAAAACCCGGGGAAATATACGGAAAGGTAGGCTAGCTAACAGCACCAAAACCCGGGGAAATATACGGAAAGGTAGGCTAGCTAACAGCACCAAAACCCGGGGAATATACGGAAAGGTAGGCTACCTAACCGCACCAAAACCCGGGGAAATATACGGAAAGGTAGGCTAGCTAACAGCACCAAAACCCGGGGAATATACGGAAAGGTAGGCTAGCTAACAGCACCAAAACCCGGGGAATATACGGAAAGGTAGGCTAGCTAACAGCACCAAAACCCGGGGAATATACGGAAAGGTAGGCTAGCTAACAGCACCAAAACCCGGGGAAATATACGGAAAGGTAGGCTAGCTAACAGCACCAAAACCCGGGGAATATACGGAAAGGTAGGCTAGCTAACAGCACCAAAACCCGGGGAAATATACAGAAAGGTAGGCTAGCTAACTGCACCAAAACCCGGGGAAATATACAGAAAGGTAGGCTAACTAACAGCACCAAAACCCGGGGAAATATACGGAAAGGTAGGCTGGCTAACAGCACCAAAACCCGGGGAAATATACGGAAAGGTAGGCTAGCTAACAGTACCAAAACCCGGGGAATATACAGAAAGGTAGGCTAGCTAACAGCACCAAAACCCGGGGAAATATACGGAAAGGTAGGCTAGCTAACTGCACCAAAACCCGGGGAAATATACAGAAAGGTAGGCTTGCTAACTGCACCAAAACCCGGGGAAATATACAGAAAGGTAGGCTAGCTAACTTTCCAAAACCCGGTGAAATATACGGAAAGGTAGGCTAGCTAACAGCACCAAAACCCGGGGAAATATACGGAAAGGTAGGCTAGCTAACAGCACCAAAACCCGGGAAAATATACGGAAAGGTAGGCTAGCTAACTGCACCAAAACCCGGGGAAATATACAGAAAGGTAGGCTAGCTAACTGCACCAAAACCCGGGGAAATATACAGAAAGGTAGGCTAGCTAACTGCCCCAAAACCCGGTGAAATATACGGAAAGGTAGGCTAGCTAACAGCACCAAAACCCGGGGAAATATACGGAAAGGTAGGCTAGCTAACAGCACCAAAACCCGGGGAATATACGGAAAGGTAGGCTAGCTAACAGCACCAAAACCCGGGGAATATACGGAAAGGTAGGCTAGCTAACTGCCCCAAAACCCGGGGAATATATGGAAAGGTAGGCTAGCTAACAACACCAAAACCCGGGGAAATATACGGAAAGGTAGGCTAGCTAACTGCCCCAAAACCCGGGGAATATATGGAAAGGTAGGCTAGCTAACAGCACCAAAACCCGGGGAATATACGGAAAGGTAGGCTAGCTAACAGCACTAAAACCCGGGGAAATATACGGAAAGGTAGGCTAGCTAACAGCACCAAAACCCGGGGAATATACGGAAAGGTAGGCTAGCTAACAGCACCAAAACCCGGGGAATATACGGAAAGGTAGGCTAGCTAACAGCACCAAAACCCGGGGAAATATACAGAAAGGTAGGCTGGCTAACAGCACCAAAACCCGGGGAAATATACGGAAAGGTAGGCTAGCTAACAGCACCAAAACCCGGGGAAATATACGGAAAGGTAGGCTTGCTAACAGCACCAAAACCCGGGGAAATATACGGAAAGGTAGGCTAGCTAACAGCACCAAAACCCGGGGAAATATACGGAAAGGTAGGCTAGCTAACAGCACCAAAACCCGGGGTATATACGGAAAGGTAGGCTAGCTAACAGCACCAAAACCCGGGGAATATACAGAAAGGTAGGCTAGCTAACAGCACCAAAACCTGGGGAAATATACAGAAAGGTAGGCTGGCTAACAGCACCAAAACCCGGGGAAATATACGGAAAGGTAGGCTAGCTAACAGCACCAAAACCCGGGGAAATATACGGAAAGGTAGGCTAGCCAACAGCACCAAAACCCGGGGAAATATACGGAAAGGTAGGCTAGCCAACAGCACCAAAACCCGGGGAAATATACGGAAAGGTAGGCTAGCCAACAGCACCAAAACCCGGGGAAATATACGGAAAGGTAGGCTAGCTAATAGCACCAAAACCCGGGGAAATATACGGAAAGGTAGGCTAGCTAACAGCACCAAAACCCGGGGAAATATACGGAAAGGTAGGCTAGCTAACAGCACCAAAACCCGGGGAAATATACGGAAAGGTAGGCTAGCTAACAGCACCAAAACCCGGGTAACCCAACCCCCTTTTGAGCCCAGAGTACATAAATACACTTAAAAACAGATTCTAGCATGCTAACGGTGGTTAGCTTATGCTTTATTTGAAAACAACGTGCAGACAGAAGTTAGCCCGTTTCATGCTAGCCTGCTAGCACGAAGCTAAACAGCTCTAAACAGCTTTAGTTACTAGTTACTTTAGTTACTCCACTACAAAATGTAGTTAAAGTATTAGAAGTGAAGAAAAATCCGTTTTAGAAAGTGTACACACACACACACAGGAGCACACACAGAAAGACACACACAGACACACAGTCACACACATACACAGTCACACAGACACACACAGTCTCACACACACAGACAGTCACACACACACACAGTCACACACACACAGACACACACAGTCACATACACACACACACAGTCACACACACACAGACAGACACACACAGACACACAGTCACACACATACACACACACAGTCACACAGACACACACAGTCTCACACACACACACACAGTCACACACACACACAGACAGTCACACACACACAGACACACACAGTCACATACACACACACACACAGTCACACACAGACAGTCACACACAGACAGTCACAC
>JAQOOF010000356.1:20000-30000 GCA_029931835.1 Etheostoma nigrum
CATCGTCACGGTGATTTAAACCCCCCCCCCCCCCCCAGGAGCCGAACCCAGAGGACCCGCTGAACAAGGAGGCGGCAGAAGTTCTGCAGACGAACCGGCGGCTCTTTGAGCAGAACGTGCACCGCTCGCTGCGGGGCGGCTACGTGGGCGCCACCTACTTCGAGAGGTGTCTGAAATAACCCGGCGTGTCCGTCCCGTCACCCCCCCCCCCCCCCCCCCCCCCCCCCCACCACACACACACACACACACACACACTCTCCCCCCTTTTATTCCTTGTTGCTCGCTGGCAGAACAGGAGCTGCACAGAAAGCAGCACGCCACAAGACGCTTTTTTTTTTGTTTTAAAACAGACAAAAGCCCCCCCCCCTCCTCTCTCTCTCTCTCTCTGTTTTACTTCCGAGACGCAACATTCAACCGTTTACACGCCACAGGGGACGCCGACAACACACACCAGAACTGGACTCAAAAGGATGGCCGTCGGCAAGCGGGGGGGGGGGGGAATCACCACGACGCTGAGGATGATGAGGATAATAATGATGAAGATTCTTTTTTTTATTATTTTGTGTTTTTGGCAAAGACGCCTGAATCAGACCGGCAGGCAGAAGGACCCCCCCCCTCGCTGTGTCTTGGTTCGTTTCAGCCCGCAGCAGACTCCAAAACTCAGATCACAGTGGGAGGGGCCTCGCATCACAGTGGGAGGGGCTTCAGATCACAGTGGGAGGGGCTTCAGATCACAGTAGGAGGGGCCTCGCATCACAGTGGGAGGGGCTTCAGATCACAGTGAGAGGGGCTTCAGATCACAGTGGGAGGGGCTTCAGATCAGATGCTTTCTTAAAAAGCCCCTCAAAGACGCAAGTTCCCTTGAAAGCGAGAGATTTCCAGCCGGGGGAGCTGCGTTTTTCTAGGATGGGGAAGGAATGTCCCGCCCTACTCTGCGTCTGATTGGCTAGCACTGGTTGCCTTCGTTGGGTTTAGGCACGAGAAGTAGGATTGGTTATGCCAGGGTCAGCCAATCAGAGGCAGAGTTGTACGTTCATTTATAAAGTGCTTTACGTTCTTTTAAAAACAACTGTTAATATCGACAAAATGGCCGACAGTAAGGTTAGTTTTAAAGAGACAGTAGCGAGGCGGACGTTACCTCCAGGGACCGGGGGGGGGGGGTTTACAGGATCAGGAACGCCTTAAAGAAGTCGGTGGAAGTGAGCAGGTGACAGTTTCCTGTCTGTGATGGCTCGGCGGCCCGGGGGGGGGGGGGGAGATGGTTTGGAGTTTGCTGCTAAAATAACACACACACACACACAGCGGCGTCCGGGGGCGGAGCGTTGTGGCAGGGGGTCAGTGTGTTTGACGGGGTGGGGTTGGTTTTGATTTTGGGCGGGTGGTTGTGGGCGGGGGCCCGGGGGGGGGGGCAGGGGTTAATGTTAGGACTATTGTGTATATTGAAACCCCGGCTGTTCACATTGACTGCAATATGATTTATGTTAAATAAAATATGAACTTGAATGATTGTAACTGTTGTGACTTCTGTTTGAGACTTTTTAGCAGCGGCGCCGTGGTGCCGTCCGGAGCTTAGCCCCGCCCACCATGATTGTGATTGGTTAAAAGAAAGGTCAAAAAACCAGAGAAAGGTTCTCACATTCAGGAATGCTGAGAGGACTAGACAGACCTTCCTCTGCAGAGCTGTGGAGGAAGGTCTAATGTTTTTAAAGACCTCTTCAGACAACATTAAGTATTAAATCAGTTATTAATTCAACCTGCACTTTGCTCTTTAGCAGCAGGAAAACCTTTCTGGGGTAATTAGAGACCCCAACCCAGCTGGAAACCACATGCTAACCATGCGATGTCCAAAGCATTGACGTCAATTAAGACCAGGGGCGCTTCTAGGAGCAGATCTTTGGGGGGGCTCAGTCCCTCAAAAGGAGCAGATATTTGGGGGGGCTCAGTCCCTCAAAAGGAGCAGATATTTGGGGGGGCTCAGTCCCTCAATAGGAGCAGATCTTTGGGGGGGCTCAGTCCCTCAATAGGAGCAGATCTTTGGGGGGGCTCAGTCCCTCAATAGGAGCAGATCTTTGGGGGGGCTCAGTCCCTCAATAGGAGCAGATATTTGGGGGGGCTCAGTCCCTCAAAAGGAGCAGATATTTGGGGGGGCTCAGTCCGTCAATAGGAGCAGATCTTTGGGGGGGCTCAGTCCCTCAATAGGAGCAGATCTTTGGGGGGGCTCAGTCCCTCAATAGGAGCAGATCTTTGGGGGGGCTCAGTCCCTCAATAGGAGCAGATCTTTGGGGGGGCTCAGTCCCTCAATAGGAGCAGATCTTTGGGGGGGGCTCAGTCCCTCAATAGGAGCAGATCTTTGGGGGGGCTCAGTCCCTCAGTAGGAGCAGATCTTTGGGGGGGCTCAGTCCCTCAGTAGGAGCAGATCTTTGGGGGGGCTCAGTCCCTCAGTAGGAGCAGATCTTTGGGGGGGCTCAGTCCCTCAGTAGGAGCAGATCTTTGGGGGGGCTCAGTCCCTCAATAGGAGCAGATCTTTGGGGGGGGGCTCAGTCCCTCAGTAGGAGCAGATCTTTGGGGGGGGGCTCAGTCCCTCAATAGGAGCAGATCTTTGGGGGGGGGCTCAGTCCCTCAGTAGGAGCAGATCTTTGGGGGGGGGCTCAGTCCCTCAGTAGGAGCAGATCTTTGGGGGGGGGGGTTAAACTAAATTCAGCAACAATTTTTTTTTATTACGTTAAAAGTAAGAAAAATGTCTATACAAACTAAATGTTAATTGGCAGAGCCTCACCATTGGCTGGAGGTAAAGGGGGCGGGGCATCACCATTGACTGAAGGTAGAGGGGGCGGAGCCTCACCATTGGCTGAAGGTAGAGGGGGCGGAGCCTCACCATTGGCTGAAAGGTAAACAGTTTCCTTCTCGATATTCTCACATACTTAAACATTTCTTCACAAGCTTTACTCATTTATTCATTTTATTTATTCATTATAATTATGACACAACCCCCCCCCCCCCCGCGGTATCTTCCAGCAGCATATTTTACTACTTTACATACTTTTCTATGTTTTGCGTCCAACTAACTACAGATGAGACATAATTATTAATTTAATATTTAATAGATTTTAGAAAATATCGACAAATGTCAAATAAGTCACAAAAAAGTAGAGAAAAAAGCTACAGACATTTTGAAAAAAGCAACATGTCAGCAAAATAACCCAAAACAAGCACCCCCCCCCCCATCCCCCATGTCTTTAACCCTTTTCCTCAAACTATGTTTGTTGTTTTCCAGCCTCTTGACATTTTGTGGCCCCTTTCCAATGTTTTTGGGCACATTTTTAGGTCAACAACCGTCCAGGTGTTCCCCTCCCCCCCCCCTCAGGTGTTCCCCTCCCCCCCCCTCAGGTGTTCCCCCCCCTCAGGCATCAGGCTGGGCCTGCGTGGTCATCAGCACCAGCGGCGTCTCTTTGTCTCCGGTTCCCAGCAGAGGAAACATGGTGTCGGTGAACTCGGAGGATCCGCTGAAGCTGTAGATCTCCGAGCCAGACTTGGCGTTATAAAAGGTCACGTGACCCTCGTCCACGTCCAGGTACACGCCCACCTGGCGCAGCTTCGGGGGACACTTCACCTGCACCGCCACACACAACACACACACAACACACACAACACACACCGCCTCAGACTCAGTTATGTCCCGGTTGTTTCTACGTATATCTGAACTAATATACGTAACCAGCAGGAAACTACAGGGATGCACCATATAAATAAATACATATACACACATGTACACGTGTGTATATATATATATATATATATATATATATATATATATATATATATATATATATATATATATATATGTGTATGTATATATATATATATATATATACATACATACATACATACATACATACATACATACACACACATATATATCTCCTTCAGTCATAAAGTCGTTATCACACAGATATGTTTGTGTACATGAGTGTGGTATTAGTAGTTGTACTGCAGTAAAGGAATACTGCGTAGCAGGTGAGGGTGCGTACCTTAGTGAGGGGGGGGGTGGTGAGCGCTCTCAGCTGGCCTCCGCTCCACCAGAGGGTGTAGTATCCGTTAGACGGACTCATGTCAAACAGCCCTTTCCTGCTCGCCGTCTCCGTGACGACGCCCAGCTTCCAGTCCTTACTCTCGCCCACAAACACCTGCAGCACACGGCGGGGGGGTAAGGGTTACCATAGCAACCGACCCGGCAGGGGGACAGGTAAACACTCCGGCAGTCCAGATGAAGAAAGTCAGAAAAAACAACAAAAACTACACAAAACTTGAAAAAAGCGCAGATAAAAAACGTTGCTCAAAATCTATATATATATATATAACATCGGTAAAAGTGACCCGGGGGTGTGTTACCATAGCAACGGGCTCACCTCCCAGTAGTGGCGGCCCGCGGCGTAGCCCTCCTTAGCGAGGACGCAGGACCAGACGTCGTAGCGCTGCGGGCTGCTGCGGAAGAACTGCAGCGTCTCGCCGCGCTTCACCTGCTTCCTGTCGGAGGACAGCGTCAGGAAGGGGTACGCCGTCACGGGGTTCAGGACCACGTCCTCTGGAGACACACACACACACACACAGAGACACACACACACACACACACAGAGACACACACACACACAGAGACACACACACAGACACACACAGACACACACACAGACACACACACACACAGAGACACACACACAGAGACACACACACAGAGACACAGACACACACAGAGACACACACACAAAGACACACAGAGACAGAGACACACACGCACAGAGACACACACACACACAGAGACACACACATCAGACACACACAGCTGCTACATAACATGTTAGCGGGGATCACGTTAGCTAGCTAGCTTTGTTAGCGTCACATTAGCTTTCTGTTCATTGTGCTTCCTAACTAGCATGCCAACATCCCAACAGGGTTATCATTTTAGCATGTTAGCAAGTTAGCATGCTAGCATTATTCAAACAGAATAATGTTTCATTATAAATAAAGATAAAATGTCCTCACCCATGTAGACGCGGGCCTTCTTATGTCCTGAACACACACCACACACACACACACACACACACACACACACACACACACACACACACACACACACACACACACACACACACACACACACACACACACACACACACACACACACACACACACACACACACACACACACACACACACACACACACACACACACACACACACACACACACACACACACACACACACACACACACACACACACACAAAAGCTGGTTAACTTTAACAATCATCACCATAATATAATAAGACATTATTAATAGATAACAGATGTACCTGTGACATGTTTCATCCTCTTCTTATCTGAAGGGAAACAGGAAACCAGTCAGTCACCCTTTCACATTAAACGTCTTCAGTAAAATACCTTTTCTTATTGCATGTTATTAGTAATATAAAAGATATGATGCGTGTTTTTGTGAGTGAATGAATGTGTGATGTCACGATGATGTCATCACCTTTCAGAGTCCACTGGCTCTTCCTCAGACTGGCCGAGCTTCCTCTCACACTGAGCATGCTCCCTGCAGCCGGCAGCTCATTGGTCACTGGAACTCACATGATACACACATTAGACAGACACACAGGCAGAGGTACCTAGGTAGGACTACTAGCCAGTCAGAAGCAGAGTATGAGGGCCCTGACAGTACCTAGGTAAGGACTACTAGCCAGTCAGAAGCAGAGTATGAGGGTCCTGACAGTACCTAGGTAAGGACTACTAGCCAGTCAGAAGCAGAGTATGAGGGTCCTGACAGTACCTAGGTAAGGACTACTAGCCAGTCAGAAGCAGAGTATGAGGGCCCTGACAGTACCTAGGTAAGGACTACTAGCCAGTCAGGAGCAGAGTATGAGGGCCCTGACAGTACCTAGGTAAGGACTACTAGCCAGTCAGAAGCAGAGTATGAGGGTCCTGACAGTACCTAGGTAAGGACTACTAGCCAGTCAGGAGCAGAGTATGAGGGCCCTGACAGTACCTAGGTAAGGACTACTAGCCAGTCAGAAGCAGAGTATGAGGGTCCTGACAGTACCTAGGTAAGGACTACTAGCCAGTCAGGAGCAGAGTATGAGGGTCCTGACAGTACCTAGGTAAGGACTACTAGCCAGTCAGAAGCAGAGTATGAGGGTCCTGACAGTACCTAGGTAAGGACTACTAGCCAGTCAGGAGCAGAGTATGAGGGTCCTGACAGTACCTAGGTAAGGACTACTAGCCAGTCAGAAGCAGAGTATGAGGGTCCTGACAGTACCTAGGTAAGGACTACTAGCCAGTCAGGAGCAGAGTATGAGGGCCCTGACAGTACCTAGGTAAGGACTACTAGCCAGTCAGAAGCAGAGTATGAGGGTCCTGACAGTACCTAGGTAAGGACTACTAGCCAGTCAGAAGCAGAGTATGAGGGTCCTGACAGTACCTAGGTAAGGACTACTAGCCAGTCAGAAGCAGAGTATGAGGGTCCTGACAGTACCTAGGTAAGGACTACTAGCCAGTCAGAAGCAGAGTATGAGGGCCCTGACAGTACCTAGGTAAGGACTACTAGCCAGTCAGAAGCAGAGTATGAGGGTCCTGACAGTACCTAGGTAAGGACTACTAGCCAGTCAGAAGCAGAGTATGAGGGTCCTGACAGTACCTAGGTAAGGACTACTAGCCAGTCAGGAGCAGAGTATGAGGGTCCTGACAGTACCTAGGTAAGGACTACTAGCCAGTCAGAAGCAGAGGGTCCTGACAGTACCTAGGTAAGGACTACTAGCCAGTCAGGAGCAGAGTATGAGGGTCCTGACAGTACCTAGGTAAGGACTACTAGCCAGTCAGAAGCAGAGTATGAGGGCCCTGACAGTACCTAGGTAAGGACTACTAGCCAGTCAGAAGCAGAGTATGAGGGTCCTGACAGTACCTAGGTAAGGACTACTAGCCAGTCAGGAGCAGAGTATGAGGGTCCTGACAGTACCTAGGTAAGGACTACTAGCCAGTCAGAAGCAGAGTATGAGGGTCCTGACAGTACCTAGGTAAGGACTACTAGCCAGTCAGGAGCAGAGTATGAGGGCCCTGACAGTACCTAGGTAAGGACTACTAGCCAGTCAGGAGCAGAGTATGAGGGTCCTGACAGTACCTAGGTAAGGACTACTAGCCAGTCAGAAGCAGAGTATGAGGGCCCTGCCAGTACCTAGGTAAGGACTACTAGCCAGTCAGAAGCAGAGTATGAGGGTCCTGACAGTACCTAGGTAAGGACTACTAGCCAGTCAGAAGCAGAGTATGAGGGTCCTGACAGTACCTAGGTAAGGACTACTAGCCAGTCAGAAGCAGAGGGTCCTGACAGTACCTAGGTAAGGACTACTAGCCAGTCAGGAGCAGAGTATGAGGGTCCTGACAGTACCTAGGTAAGGACTACTAGCCAGTCAGAAGCAGAGTATGAGGGCCCTGACAGTACCTAGGTAAGGACTACTAGCCAGTCAGAAGCAGAGTATGAGGGTCCTGACAGTACCTAGGTAAGGACTACTAGCCAGTCAGGAGCAGAGTATGAGGGTCCTGACAGTACCTAGGTAAGGACTACTAGCCAGTCAGAAGCAGAGTATGAGGGTCCTGACAGTACCTAGGTAAGGACTACTAGCCAGTCAGGAGCAGAGTATGAGGGCCCTGACAGTACCTAGGTAAGGACTACTAGCCAGTCAGGAGCAGAGTATGAGGGTCCTGACAGTACCTAGGTAAGGACTACTAGCCAGTCAGAAGCAGAGTATGAGGGTCCTGACAGTACCTAGGTAAGGACTACTAGCCAGTCAGGAGCAGAGTATGAGGGCCCTGACAGTACCTAGGTAAGGACTACTAGCCAGTCAGGAGCAGAGTATGAGGGTCCTGACAGTACCTAGGTAAGGACTACTAGCCAGTCAGAAGCAGAGTATGAGGGCCCTGCCAGTACCTAGGTAAGGACTACTAGCCAGTCAGAAGCAGAGTATGAGGGTCCTGACAGTACCTAGGTAAGGACTACTAGCCAGTCAGAAGCAGAGTATGAGGGTCCTGACAGTACCTAGGTAAGGACTACTAGCCAGTCAGAAGCAGAGGGTCCTGACAGTACCTAGGTAAGGACTACTAGCCAGTCAGGAGCAGAGTATGAGGGTCCTGACAGTACCTAGGTAAGGACTACTAGCCAGTCAGAAGCAGAGTATGAGGGCCCTGACAGTACCTAGGTAAGGACTACTAGCCAGTCAGAAGCAGAGTATGAGGGTCCTGACAGTACCTAGGTAAGGACTACTAGCCAGTCAGGAGCAGAGTATGAGGGTCTTGACAGTACCTAGGTAAGGACTACTAGCCAGTCAGAAGCAGAGTATGAGGGTCCTGACAGTACCTAGGTAAGGACTACTAGCCAGTCAGGAGCAGAGTATGAGGGCCCTGACAGTACCTAGGTAAGGACTACTAGCCAGTCAGGAGCAGAGTATGAGGGTCCTGACAGTACCTAGGTAAGGACTACTAGCCAGTCAGAAGCAGAGTATGAGGGCCCTGACAGTACCTAGGTAAGGACTACTAGCCAGTCAGGACCCTACTATGACAGCTGACTCACGGGCGCCTCGGGGCCGTCCCTCCCCCATCTTGACGTCGGCCATCTTGTCCCTGATGTCGGCCAGCGAGGTCTTGGCGTCGTCGAGCTGGAAGCTGAGAGAGAACTCGGAGAAGTCCTCGTCCAGGTCGTCCTGCAGGTCCTGGGTCAGGGGGGCCGCGGCCTCCAGGCTCTGATGGGGGGGGACGGGGGGCGGGGGGGGATATCACTCTTTATACTTTATAATATTCACACTTTTCATCCTCTAAAAAACTATTTTTTATCCAAAAATATTTTTTTTTCTCTAAATTACACTTTTTGCTAAAAGAAGAAAGGAAATTGATTTTTTGCTGATAATAAACCAAGTTTTTGTATTTTAAATTAATAAACTTTTTTCTCTACATTTAAAGCTATAGCGCATCGTTTCTACACATTATACACATTCTGAATATAACTATTATATATTATAGTATACTGTATTTTATTATATAGTATTATATTATGTCTAACCTGTATTATATATATGATATAATAATATTATATATATTATATAGTATTATATTATGTCTAACCTGTATTATATTATATATATTATATAATAATATATTATGTCTAACCTGTGTTATATTGTATATATTATATAATAATTTTATTTATTTATCCTTTATTTAACCAGGTAATACCCATTGAGATTAAAAATCTCTTTTGCAAGGGAGACCTGGCCAAGATAGGCATCAAAATTACATCACATCATTACATACATACAAATACACACACATAAAAACCCAATATGCACTTACAATGAAATCTCAATTAAAACATTGACATGTGCGGGAGTCCAACTCAAAGCTTCTCATTTTCAGCTTAAACATACTCCAAGGAACCAATTTACTAAATTTCAAGTTCTTCTGCAGCAAATTCCATGTAAAGGGGGCAGAGTGAGCAAAGGCCTTTTTACCCAGCTCAGTACTGACCCGGGGGACAGAGAACAAGACAACAGCCTGAGAACCGAGAGAGTAATGACCAGTACTTTATTTCATAAGAAGTCAACATAAATAAGATGGCAGCGCACCAAGAATAGCCTTATATATAAAAGTATACCGATGACAAAGCCTCCGTGTAGCCAAGCCAGACCACCCTACACGAGAATACAGCTCACAGTGATGGGGGCCAACTTTACAATTAGTAATAAATCTCAACGATGCATGATAGGCTGCGTCAATCATCTGAAGACACTGAGCAGATGAATGCATATATAGTATATCACCATAATCATCTGAAGGCATAGAGCAGATGAATGCATATATAGTATATCACCATAATCATCTGAAGACACTGAGCAGATGAATGCATATATAGTATATCACCATAATCATCTGAAGACACTGAGCAGATGAATGCATATATAGTATATC
>JAQOOF010000357.1:0-32709 GCA_029931835.1 Etheostoma nigrum
AACTGACTTCTCTTACAAAATGAGATTGTACAAGCTCTACACTATATGTATAATTTGTTACTGTATGTTTTACAACAACTTTTCCTGTCAACCCTCGGTGGTTGTACTGGAGGTGATGCCATCCGCCGCATGCTGCGGCAAGTTGCAACGAATGATGTGCTGAGACAGTACATCTGGCGGGGAAGAAAAACAAAGAAAGCCTTCCAGGACCTGGCTGTATACAGGGTTATAACAGGCAGGTGTTATTTTATTGTTCACATTAGTATTATGCTTAGCTTGGCTGACAAGAGGTTTTAATTTGACTTATAACTTTGCTTCATGTTGACTTCTACTCTAGCGGCCTGCCAGAAAAACTTCCCTGTGCTGACAGCTGCAGAAGCGGAAGATTTGATTGGGCAAGTTCTGAAGTTTGCCCCACACAGACGGTAAATTGAAGTTCTTCTGCGTGATGTTCATAATAAAGTTCATCAAAAAAATTATTTTGTCAATGTGTCTAACTTTTGTTTATTTCTTTATAGGCCAGCTGAGAAGGACTGAGCCGTGAAACCATGGAGCCCCTTTTTAATTTTTTTTTATTAATATACAGTATATACTTTTTTTTTGTGACTTATTTTGCACACACTTTACAAACACATCTTTATGCATCTTGCACTACATTTGCACTACATCCTTATCTTTTTTGTATTTTTTTTAGTTTGAATATTAAAGTTTTAAGCGATACATTATGTGTACCTTTAACAACTACGTATTGCTTAGTATGTAGAAAAAAGTCATAGTATAGTATGTCGCAAAAAGTCATAGTATAGTATGTATAAAAACCTAAAAAGTCATAGTATAGTATGTCGAGAAAAGTCATAGTATAGTATGTCAAAATAAACTAAAATGTCATAGTATAGTATGTCAAAATAAACTAAAAAGTCATACTATAGTATGTCAAAATAAACTAAAATGTCATAGTATAGTATGTCAAAATAATCTAAAAAGTCATAGTATAGTATGTAGAAAAAAGTCATAGTATAGTATGTCGCAAAAAGTCATAGTATAGTATGTATAAAAACCTAAAAAGTCATAGTATAGTATGTCGAGAAAAGTCATAGTATAGTATGTCAAAATAAACTAAAATGTCATAGTATAGTATGTCAAAATAAACTAAAAAGTCATACTATAGTATGTCAAAATAAACTAAAATGTCATAGTATAGTATGTCAAAATAATCTAAAAAGTCATAGTTGTCAGGTTCAGGACACTTTATCTTACTAAATAAACATGGTCAAGCAAAGAAAACGAGACGCAGACGGCAAAATGTGTAGTTGAAAAGCTTTTGCAAAAGGGCTAGATCCGTGACTGCAATCTGCCTGCCAGAGTTGCTTCCGCGGAACAGACACCTAGTTACAAAAGCATAGGCTTTTTATTGAAGCACACACACACAAAGATTTACAGTTGTTGAGTCTATCTACACAGAAAAAGGAGGGCAGAGTGCCTGACCTCGAAACTAAGACTATCTAAAGGATTTACAACAGAGTAGACTTTATGGCGGTGCTTTAAGGAAAACAGTTGGTTAAATGTGCATATAAGATTATAAAATATAAAAGCATGTATGAATATACGTCAAGCAAGATATGAATATATGATAAGCATGAAAGCAGTGATTATGATATGAACATGAATTTAAGCATGCAAGGTATAATATTCTAAGACACTACTACAGAGATAAAAACGAATTTCTCTGTCATTTCCCTCCTGTTGTACATTTAACAAACATCAGCAATTATCTCTCCGGGTTGCGGTTGTCAATAATTACGTCTTTACATGCACTCACAGGATAGGACAGTTTTTACTCTCATTAGGGAGAAGGCAAAAAACCCTTTCCGTCTGTTAGAAAGGAAAAATTCCTTCTCGACCCTCCCTTAGGGAGCGATCACCCTGTTGGCCAAAATGAGTTCAAAAGTTTATGTGTGCTTTAATACATCATTGTGTGGGCTTGGGACACATTCATCATTACTGATCAGATTTAGCAGAGAGCTGATGAAACTGGACACGTGCACAGTTGGTCAGTTGTATCAGTGTATGAAAAATATTACAAGTACTGCTACAAGGAGAGTAACAATTCTAAGCAATAATCCATACCAAGGTCCTGAAGTTAACCAGGAGAGGAAATCTCCGCTAACTACATTAACTGCCTCAGCAGCATCTCTAAGTAAGGTCAAATTAAGAATGGCTTTCTGAATGACACCTGCATCTTTGTCATTATCTGGGATAAAAGTGCAACACGTAGTACCACTAAACGCACACACACCACCTTGTGATGCCGTCAACTGGTCTAACACCAGCCTATTTTGTAGGGCGATCAATCTTATAGCGGTCAATTCTTCGCGTATTTTTGACAGGGCTGTTACGGTAGAATTCATGAACAGCCCTACTCGGTAACTGATTGTTTCCATTCTCAGCTCAACTTTACCCACCCCTACCCACGGGCAAAGTGCATGCAAAACTTTCTGGCCATCTGACCACAGCTCGTGACCTTTGGGGACATCCGATCCCCCTACGCTGTCATGGCGTTCAAAAGCACTACGTCTCGCACGTGGGTGGTGGCGGAGCGTTACCATGTGTGAATGATCTGCCGGTTCTAGAGCGCAATAACCCTCCCAACCCACCGGTAAATCTAGGAACATGTAGGAGCCACACAGCCAATTGACTCCTAGCTGGCCATATGTTCTCAATGCATCAGGGGCCTGGAAATAGGGCACACAAGTCGTATTACCTACAGACTTGGTGAAGTCCAATTTGCATACAGTCAATGGCGGGGCTATTTGCCAATTCAGGGTCTCGTTCAACAGAGTGGGTGTTAGGGCGGAGGGTAGCGCGTGTAGGAAGATGGTGCTGGCGTCGACGGGTTTCGGGACAACATACGGGTTGTGGGCGGAAATTGGCATACGTGTGCATACATAACAGTTTTTGTGGTTCTCAGATTTAGTTACATATTTAGCATAGCAATACCAAAGGTTCAAATCAAAGGACGAATTGTAAACCACATCATAGTCTTTCATGGCTTCGTCGATGAGCATACGGTTTCCGTGCGAAACCTTTCATTGTGGTCCCTTAGTCGCTGTCAGCGACCCGCAGAGGACCAGTAGGACAGAACAAACCCATCCCTTTAGTTCACCCATAGCTGGAGTATAAAGTCTCAGTTGGTTTCTTCTTACTTCAGCAGGCAAAGGTTTTGATACCGCCCGCCCTCCAGCCTATTCGGGGTGTGGGAATGGAATGATCTTTTTACAGTGACTTTGGTGAACCCACGTGGATCGTTCAGCAATCTTTACAGCTGTGGGCGTGGCGATGAGCACGGTGTACGGCCCCTCCCACTTTGGTGATGACCAACACTTCCTCTTTATCACTTTCGTCAGCACTTGGTCATCTGGCTGGAGTCTCCCCACCTGGGGAGACAGAGGGGGAGAGATAGGCAGATTACATGCACTTTGAACAGTCCTATCTCTAAACACTTTGCAAATCCACAAAAGGGCTCCTGGGTCATCACTTTTCTCTGCCCAGGGGACCCCTTCCCACAAAGGTAAAATAAACGGCCTGCCATGAACCACTTCAAAAGGTGTCAGTCCTGCCGTGTTTGGTGTAATTCTCATGTACACCTCTACTAGGGGAAGACACTCTGGCCATGGCCTCCCTGTCTGATCCATAATTTTCTTTGGCCTAATTTTTACTGTGCCATTAGTCCTCTCGACCAATCCGGCACTTTGGGGGTGGTAGGAACAGTGTCTCTTCAGTTCAATGCCTAGGTGTTGTCCTAGCAATGTTACTGTTACTGTCTCATTTACAAAATGTGGGCCATTATCACTCCAAATTATTCCTAGGATGCCATACTGGGGTATTACCGTTTTAGCGAGTGTTTTGGCTACAGTAATGGCATCTGCTTTAGCACTATGAAATCCATGTGTAGGATCTCGGATGTGACCCTTGTGGGCATTTCCCTCTCTTTGGTCTTACATTTCCCTGCGGATTAATTTTTTAAGTAAGAATTTAATCCCTTGAAGGTGTGAAACACCTTATTCTGTACCATTCCCCGCTGTTGGGACATGGCCCTTCGCCATGGCCCACCCAGCTACCATAAAATACATCTTACTGATATAGGCTATCAACACAAGTTGCACCGTCTGCCAGCCATACATCTTTCTCGGTTTTGGGGGAGTTGTCTTGCATGTTTTTCAGTACTTCTGTGGGGATCGGATTCTGTGGTTCCTCTTGAACCGCTAAGAGCTCTGATCCTACAGCTGCCCTCTTAGCTTTGTCACCTGCTTTTGCATTACCTAAACTGACCGGATCTTTGTCGCTTAGCACGTGCTGCACACTTGCAAGTAGCTAATCTGTGTGGTAATTGAATAGCCTGAAGTAACTTCACTTGCAAGTCTGCAAATTCAACTGTCTTTCTCTGACTTTCTGTATGCTCTGGCACCTCAGCTCTGAGAGTGCGCGTTCCTGTTCCACAGAAGGAGAGGAGCAGAGAGGGGGGGGGCTCGGGGCCGCGCTTGGCTCTGGCTGCTATCTCAGTGTATGTCTGTGACCTTCACTGTGTTTCTCTCTGACTTTACTCTACTGAGGCCAAAAATCTTTCCCTAAAATCCACAGTCTGTTCAATTGTTGTAGATGACATTAGCTCTTCTTTTAGGTGAGGAAAAGCTTTTCTTTCCTCCTCATTGTACCATCTCATTTTGTTAATCAAGGCCCTAGGCGTGTTACCGTAGCTCCTGAGTTGTTAGTGTCTCTAACAATGTGTAATGTGTGGGGGGCTCTGGACTGTACTGCTTGTTTCTGTTAAGCCAAACTCAGGAATTCGTTGCGAAGTAGAGACCTTGTTGAAACAAAACAAACAAAAATGACAAACCAAAATGACAAGCTACACTACACCAACTTCTAACTTCTAACTCCACAACGAACAGAGTCACAGAGTGACCCCACAGCTCTGTGCGCATGACACATGACTGCTCCTTATCTCCCGTTTGCCCCAACAGAAACCAGACCATGTTTGGAAAACACTCAAATCTTAAACAACACACTACGTCCTTCTGTATTCTGTTTTTCAGGCTTCTAGGAGCCAGAGCTGTCCCTGAGCACCCGCCTAGGGCGTCAAAAAAATATCAAAACACATACATTTAAAAAAAAAACAAAAAAAATGACTGTAACTGTCATTCAATCTTAGAAGCTAGAAATTTATCTCGTCTGTAGATTGGTTCAGGCATTAACCTACAGTTTGGGCAAGCTGACCGTTGCATATCTCTCGAGGCGCCTGCTTCTTGTTGCCTTTTTGCTCACAGTGATAAATTGCAAAGCCATAACAATACTAGCTGTCTCTAGACACCGGAGGCCCTATTCAAGGATCTGTCTTTAGGAAGCTCATGTTTCAGAGGCACCTACAATGTAGATCCACTTAATATATGAACAATTAACTAAAAGAGAATCTTGTCTATGTGATTGTCTTATTACAGGCCTCAGTTACCTGTCTTATATCTCGAATCAAGCGCCAATGAACCTTATCAGCCTTTTTTTCTGGGAACATTGGTGTATCACATGGCTAGTCGGGACATTATCTGATTAGTCCTGCTTCTACTAATTCTCTAATTATAGGTGCAATGTCTCTCTCTGCCTCTGGTCTGAGTGGGCATTGTCTCACCCTGGGCTGCCAGTCTGGCCTTGTTTTTGTTTCTGGGCAGCTCTTATCAGGCCTACATAGGCCGGCCCTTTAGCCCACAAACATTAAAGGACCCCTGCTGGGTCCTGTACATCTCTCTCACTCAAACATATGGACGTAAACCATTGGTCAGTTTTGCATAGGTTGGATGTGGGAAGCACCTCCCACCCCTGTTGATATCTGTACGTTTCACTGGAGGGGCTGTATGCCAACCCTGGGTCATCAACTGGCCCTTAATCATCTGCTCTTTGAACTTTGAGTGCCACTTCTCCCAAATCTTTCCATCTCATATCATATGTTTTTGCTAGAGAAACGTGTGGCACTTAACTGGAGCAATCTGGTCTTATTTTGGCACTAACACAATAGTTGTCTTTTTCAGAAATTTGACAGTGAAATAGTGAAATTACTGTTAACAATGCCAAATTATGATGCATGCTGTGACCTGTTGTGTGTCAGTCAATATCATATTACATGCCTAGCAAACTGCCTCCTATAACTCTTGAAATCTTGTTGACCAAGGCTAGCTAGCTCGAGGTATGAATCATAAGCACAGACTGACACTGACCTCTCCACATGTTCCCACTGCAGTCCGGCATTTTAAACTATTTCAACAATGTTTTTTACAAATCTAGCGGCTGTTAACGTAATTGTACCTTAATCAAAAAACAAATTCATATCTACACATATACAACCTCAGGTTTACTCTGAATGTTCAGCTGTTTGTCTGTATTTGTGACCATGTTTGCTCATGCTCCCTCCATGACTAAGCACCTCAATGCTTTTGACTTAACAAAAAAAACATACTGGAAATAAAATAATTGAAAGTACAAATTCGAATTCCCATTAAAAATTAAAAAAAATAAATAAATAAATAAATAAACTTAGTCTTCCCATAACAGTGGCAATCCATGTACTCTGGCTCATTCTTCTTGAGCAATTTCAAATATGTATATATATGCATACATATATCTCCATATATATATACACATACACACGTACATGCACGTACCCTTTTTTACTTATTTTCCTTAAATCTAACAATTTTGGAATTGATATCGACCAACTGTTCTATATTCTTCCATTACCTTTTCCCTTTTAAATCTAACAATTTTGGAATTGGTATCAATCAACTGTTTTATATTCTTCCATTACTTTTTCCTAATTTCGTTCACTAGCTCTCTGACTCATTGTTTTTTTTCTTTTCTTTTACCAATAAGTCCATCTGTAATCTATAGGGATCTAGTCCCAACTCAGTAATCAATGTATGTGATTCGTCAGACACCCTCATATAATTGTGATTGTAATCATGTATACATGCATTACTCCTCATAGAATTTGCTAAGAAATTTTAACACTACTCATGTTTCAAGAGGTTCTGCGTTCAGAAATTTTAACACATTAATTTGCTAAGAAATTTCAGCAATGCTCATGCTTTAAGAGGTTCTGCGTTCAGAAATTTTAACACATTGCCTCTTCCGCGTGTGTAGTCTGTCTCTTAGACAAAATACACACTACTTCTCACCAAACCTGCTGTTTGGCTACTCTTTACTCTTCAACAACACATAGCATTAATAACCCCACTGGATCACTCCAATTTTTATCAGTCAGACCATGAAAACATCATTGCCTTAATTTAGATTTCACCAATGTGCAGATTCGATTCACAACAGGTTCTGCTCACCTTTATTTAGGGGCCCCAGGCTCCGTTGTTTCCAGTTCTGACTGTTCCCAACCAATTTTTCAATCAATCCAATCCAATGTTCAATTTTGAGTGAATCCCCCATTTTCAGATTTGAGTTATGCTTGGTTTTCGTTATATTCCAAATAAAAAGGCACAAACAGAGAACAAGGGAAACATTGTCTCTGTAGTTTCCCTTATCTGTCTCTGTCTCCCTTTTTGGCTGCCTGCTTCCTCCACATTCCTGCAGCACACACCTCTCTCCGTATCCTCCGTCTCTATTTCTCCTAAAGAGCAACTCTCTCCTCCACCTGCAATCGCTGTAATAAACTAGTAACAGACGTCATTCTAAGTTTACAATCAAAGCTGTATTTCTTTGTCCATTATTTTACAAATTCTACACTTCCCGGGAAGTTTTCTTCCATGAATTTTACATCTTTAGCTAGGTACAGCGGTACTTTGGTTTTTACCCATCTGTCCTGCTCTATTTCTCAAATCACACAATTTCCACAATAAAACACTGCGACAATAAAACTTCACAAATCACAATAAACCGCTGTGCTCTACACCAACCTGTGTCCCTGTCCTAAGCCAAGTCTCACAAAGAACCACAAGTTACCACCTGTGCAGCAACACTCTTATTGTCTCACAACCAGACCAGCAAACAAACAAACAAATTGTTACAACCAATACACTAACCCGCTACGGGAAAAACACCCAGCGCTTCTGACCATCTACCGCTGTGTAAACACACACGGAGCGTCAGGAAACAAACACAAACTCGCTACGGGAAAAACACCCAGCGCTTCCGACGGACACTCGCTGTGTAAACACACACGGTGTGTCGGGAAACAAACAAACAAATCCGCTACCCACTATGAGTCAACACACATAGCGTAATAGTGAAACACAACATAAAACACAAAACACAAAATAGCAAACAGTGCACTGCTACAATACTCAAACAAACAACACTGCCTCGCTGTGAAAGACGTACACAGCGCTTCCGACTGGTCACCGCTGTGCAAACACACACACGGCGTGTCGGGAAACAAAAAGCCGGTGATCACCCTTGCCAGCTCCCGAACCCAATCAGGAGGGCTTCTAGACACCCGGTCTCCCCGCACGGGGAAACGTGTCGCTTTGGACGTCCCGGAACTTGTCAGAACCAACTGATAGCTCCCTCGGAACTTGTCAGAATTAACTGATAGCTCCCTGTTTAAACTAGCTATGTCCCAGACGGAAAGTATTAACCACAACAACCCGGCTTCGAGTCTGCACCTGCTCCGAGCATCCACAACAAATCACTCAATAAAGTCCCAGACCGTAAGACACACAGCCGTTACGTCAAGCTTTTGTATATGTACACACAGGTAAACAGAGTAACAGACCCAATATAGTCCCAGACAGCGGGGCTACTATAATCACTACTTTCAGATTTGTCACATCCTCAGTACAAACCCTAACTAGCAAAAACTCCGTGCACCTCTTTTTTACATGAGAAACTCAGAACTGCCACACTCACCGTCTCTGTCCGCTGCTTCGACCATGGGGAGTCGTCACTAAGGGTGCAGGGCAGCACCGGACCAACCTATGGCCCCGTCCCACGAAGAGGTGGACGGCTGTTAACAGATCCTCTGGCCTTGATCAGGCGCGGTCCTGGACTCCTCAGCTGTTGACTCCCGGGTTTCGGCACCAGAAAATGTCAGGTTCAGGACACTTTATCTTACTAAATAAACATGGTCAAGCAAAGAAAACGAGACGCAGACGGCAAAATGTGTAGTTGAAAAGCTTTTGCAAAAGGGCTAGATCCGTGACTGCAATCTGCCTGCCAGAGTTGCTTCCGCGGAACAGACACCTAGTTACAAAAGCATAGGCTTTTTATTGAAGCACACACACACAAAGATTTACAGTTGTTGAGTCTATCTACACAGAAAAAGGAGGGCAGAGTGCCTGACCTCAAAACTAAGACTATCTAAAGGATTTACAACAGAGTAGACTTTATGGCGGTGCTTTAAGGAAAACAGTTGGTTAAATGTGCATATAAGATTATAAAATATAAAAGCATGTATGAATATACGTCAAGCAAGATATGAATATATGATAAGCATGAAAGCAGTGATTATGATATGAACATGAATTTAAGCATGCAAGGTATAATATTCTAAGACACTACTACAGAGATAAAAACGAATTTCTCTGTCAATAGTATAGTATGTAGAAAAAAGTCATAGTAAAGTATATCAAAATAAATTAAAAAGTCATAATATAGTATTTTGAAAAAAGTCATAGTATAGTATGTCAAAATAAACTAAAATGTCATGGTATAATATGTAGAAAAAAGTCATAGTATAGTATGTAGAAAAAAGTCATTGTATAGTATGTCGAAATAAACTAACAAGTCATAGTATAGTATGTAGAAAAAAGTCATAATATAGTATGTAGAAAAAAGTCATAGTATAGTATGTCAAAATACACTAAAAAGTCATAGTATAGTATGTCGCAAAATGTCATAGTATAGTATGTAGAAAAAACCTAAAAAGTCATAGTATAGTATGTCAAAATACACTAAAAAGTCATAGTATAGTATGTCGTAAAAAGTCATAGTATAGTATGTAGAAAAAACCTAAAAAGTCATAGTATAGTATGTAGAAAAAAACTAAAAAGTCTTAGTATAGTATGTAGAAAAAATAATAGTATAGTATGTCAAAAGGAACTAAAAAGTCATAGTATAGTATGTCGCAAAAAGTCATAGTATAGTATGTAGAAAAAAACTAAAAAGTCATAGTATAGTATGTAGAAAAAATAATAGTATAGTATGTCAAAATAAACTAAAAAGTCATAGTACAGTATGTCGCAAAAAGTCATAGTATCGTATGTAGAAAAAAGTCATAGTATAGTATGTCAAAATGAACTTAAAAGTAATAGTATAGTATGTCAACATGAACTAAAAAGTCATAGTATAGTATGTAGAAAAAAACTAAAAAGTCATAGTATAGTATGTAGAAAAAGTAATAGTATAGTATGTCAAAAGGAACTAAAAAGTCATAGTATAGTATGTCAAAATAAACTAAAAAGTCATAGTATAGTATGTCAAAATAAACTAAAAAGTCATAGTATAGTATGTCAAAATGAACTAAAAAGTCATAGTATAGTATGTCAAAATAAACTAAAAAGTCATAGTATAGTATGTCGAGAAAAGTCATAGTATAGTACGTCAAAATAAACTAAAAAGTCATAGTATAATATGTAGAAAAAAGTCATAGTATCGTATGTAGAAAAAGGTTATAGTATAGTATGTCAAAATGAACTAAAAAGTCATAGTATAATATGTCAAAATAAACTAAAAAGTCATAGTATAGTATGTCGAGAAAAGTCATAGTATAGTATGTCAAAATAAACTAAAAAGTCATAGTATAGTATGTAGAAAAAAGTCATAGTATAGTATGTCGAGAAAAGTCATAGTATAGTATGTCAAAATAAACTAAAAAGTCATAGTATAGTATGTAGAAAAAAGTCATAGTATAGTATGTCAAAATAAACTAAAAAGTCATAGTATAGTATGTCAAAATAAACTAAAAAGTCATAGTATAGTATGAAGAAAAAAGTCATAGTATAGTATGTCAAAATAAACTAAAAAGTCATACTATAGTATGTCAAAATAAACTAAAATGTCATAGTATAGTATGTCAAAATAATCTAAAAAGTCATAGTATAGCATGTCAAAATAAACTAAAAAGTCATAGTATAGTATGTTGCAAAAAGTCATAGTATAGTATGTATTAAAACCTAAAAAGTCCTAGTATAGTATGTAGAAAAAAATGAAAAAGTCATAGTATAGTATGTTGAAAAATATGAAAAAGTCATAGTATAGTATGTAGAAAAAAATGAAAAAGTCATAGTATAGTATGTCGCAAAAGGTCATAGTATAATATGTCAAAATAAACTAAAAAGTCATAGTATAGTATGTAGAAAAAAATTAAAAAGTCATGGTATAGTATGTCGCAAAAGGTCATAGTATAATATGTCAAAATAAACTAAAAAGTCATAGTATAGTATGTCAAAATGAACTAAAAAGTCATAGTATAGTATGTAGAAAAAAGTCATAGTATAGTATGTAGAAAAAAGTCATAGTATAGTATGTCAAAATAAACTAAAATGTCATAGTATAGTATGTCGAAAAAAGTCATAGTATAGTATGTCGAGAAAAGTCATAGTATAGTATGTCAAAATGAACTAAAATGTCATGGTATAGTATGTAGAAAAAAGTCATAGTATAATATGTAGACAAAAGTCATAGTATAGTATGTCGAAATAAACTTAAAAGTTATAGTATAATATGTAGAAAAAAGTCATAGTATAATATGTAGACAAAAGTCATAGTATAGTATGTCAAAATAAATTAAAAAGTCATAATATAGTATTTTGAAAAAAGTCACAGTATAGTATGTCAAAATAAACTAAAAAGTCATAGTATAGTATGTAGAAAAAAGTCATTGTATAGTATGTCAAAATAAACTAAAATGTCATAGTATAGTATGTAGAAAAAAGTCATAGTATAGTATGTAGAAAAAAGTCATAGTATAGTATGTCAAAATACACTAAAAAGTCATAGTATAGTATGTCGCAAAATGTCATAGTATAGTATGTAGAAAAAAACTAAAAAGTCATAGTATAATATGTCAAAATACACTAAAAAGTCATAGTATAGTATGTCAAAATAAACTAAAATGTCATGGTATAGTATGTAGAAAAAAGTCATAGTATAATATGTAGACAAAAGTCATAGTATAATATGTAGACAAAAGTCATAGTATAGTATGTAGAAAAAAGTTATAGTATAATATGTAGAAAAAAGTCATAGTATAATATGTAGACAAAAGTCATAGTATAGTATGTCAAAATAAACTAAAAAGTCATAGTATAGTATGTCGCAAAAAGTCATAGTATAGTATGTATAAAAACCTAAAAAGTCATAGTATAGTATGTAGAAAAAAATGAAAACGTCATAGTATAGTATGTAGAAAAAAATGAAAAAGTCATAGTATAGTATGTAGAAAAAAATGAAAAAGTCATGGTATAGTATGTCGCAAAAGGTCATAGTCTAATATGTCAAAATAAACTAAAAAGTCATAGTATAGTATGTCAAATAAACTAAAATGTCATAGTATAGTATGTCGAAAAAAGTCATAGAATAGTATGTCGAGAAAAGTCATAGTATAGTATGTGGAAATAAACTAAAATGTCATGGTATAGTATGTAGAAAAAAGTCATAGTATAGTATGTCGCAAAAAGTCATAGTATAGTATGTCGAAATAAACTAAAAAGTCATAGTATAGTATGTAGAAAAAAGTCATAGTATAGTATGTCGAGAAAAGTCATAGTATAGTATGTCAAAATAAACTAAAAAGTCATAGTATAGTATGTCGCAAAAAGTCATAGTATAGTATGTTAAAATAAACTAAAAAGTCATACTATAGTATGTCAAAATAAACTGAAATGTCATAGTATAGTATGTCAAAATAAACTAAAAAGTCATAGTATAGTATGTAGAAAAAAGTCATAGTATAGTATGTCGAGAAAAGTCATAGTATAATATGTCAAAATAAACTAAAAAGTCATACTATAGTATGTCAAAATAAACTAAAATGTCATAGTATAGTATGTCATAATAAACTAAAAAGTCATACTATAGTATGTCAAAATAAACTAAAATGTCATAGTATAGTATGTCAAAATAATCTAAAAAGTCATTGTATAGTATGTAGAAAAAAGTCATAGTATAGTATGTCGCAAAAAGTCATAGTATAGTATGTATAAAAACCTAAAAAGTCATAGTATAGTATGTCGAGAAAAGTCATAGTATAGTATGTCAAAATGAACTAAAATGTCTTGGTATAGTATGTAGAAAAAAGTCATAGTATAGTATGTCGCAAAAAGTCATAGTATAGTATGTCAAAATAAACTAAAAAGTCATGGTATAGTATGTAGAAAAAAGTCATAGTATAGTATGTAGAAAAAAGTCATTGTATAGTATGTCGAAATAAACTAACAAGTCATAGTATAGTATGTAGAAAAAAGTCATAATATAGTATGTAGAAAAAAATCATAGTATAGTATGTCAAAATACACTAAAAAGTCATAGTATAGTATTTCGCAAAATGTCATAGTATAGTATGTAGAAAAAACCTAAAAAGTCATAGTATAGTATGTCAAAATACACTAAAAAGTCATAGTATAGTATGTCGTAAAAAGTCATAGTATAGTATGTAGAAAAAACCTAAAAAGTCATAGTATAGTATGTAGAAAAAACCTAAAAAGTCATAGTATAGTATGTAGAAAAAATAATAGTATAGTATGTCAAAAGGAACTAAAAAGTCATAGTACAGTATGTCGCAAAAAGTCATAGTATCGTATGTAGAAAAAAACTAAAAAGTCATAGTATAGTATGTAGAAAAAATAATAGTATAGTATGTCAAAATAAACTAAAAAGTCATAGTACAGTATGTCGCAAAAAGTCATAGTATCGTATGTAGAAAAAAGTCATAGTATAGTATGTCAAAATGAACTTAAAAGTAATAGTATAGTATGTCAACATGAACTAAAAAGTCATAGTATAGTATGTAGAAAAAAACTAAAAAGTCATAGTATAGTATGTAGAAAAAGTAATAGTATAGTATGTCAAAAGGAACTAAAAAGTCATAGTATAGTATGTCAAAATAAACTAAAAAGTCATAGTACAGTATGTCGCAAAAAGTCATAGTATCGTATGTAGAAAAAAGTCATAGTATAGTATGTCAAAATGAACTAAAAAGTCATAGTATAGTATGTCGAGAAAAGTCATAGTATAGTATGTCAAAATGAACTAAAAAGTCATAGTATAGTATGTAGAAAAAAGTCATAGTATAGTATGTCAAAATAAACTAAAAAGTCATAGTATAGTATGTCGAGAAAAGTCATAGTATAGTATGTCAAAATGAACTAAAAAGTCATAGTATAGTATGTAGAAAAAAGTCATAGTATCGTATGTAGAAAAAAGTCATAGTATAGTATGTCAAAATGAACTAAAAAGTCATAGTATAATATGTCAAAATATACTAAAAAGTCATAGTATAGTATGTCGAGAAAAGTCATAGTATAGTATGTCAAAATAAACTAAAAAGTCATAGTATAGTATGTAGAAAAAAGTCATAGTATAGTATGTCGAGAAAAGTCATAGTATAGTATGTCAAAATAAACTAAAAAGTCATAGTATAGTATGTAGAAAAAAGTCATAGTATAGTATGTCAAAATGAACTAAAAAGTCATAGTATAGTATGTCAAAATAAACTAAAAAGTCATAGTATAGTATGTCAAAATAAACTAAAAAGTCATAGTATAGTATGTCAAAATAAACTAAAAAGTCATACTATAGTATGTCAAAATAAACTAAAATGTCATAGTATAGTATGTCAAAATAATCTAAAAAGTCATAGTATAGTATGTCAAAATAAACTAAAAAGTCATAGTATAGTATGTTGCAAAACGTCATAGTATAGTATGTAGAAAAAAATGAAAAAGTCATAGTATAGTATGTAGAAAAAAATGAAAAAGTCATGGTATAGTATGTAGAAAAAAATGAAAAAGTCATAGTATAGTATGTAGAAAAAAATGAAAAAGTCATAGTATAGTATGTAGAAAAAAATGAAAAAGTCATGGTATAGTATGTCGCAAAAGGTCATAGTATAATATGTCAAAATAAACTAAAAAGTCATAGTATGGTATGTCAAAATGAACTAAAAAGTCATATTATAGTATGTAGAAAAAAGTCATAGTATAGTATGTAGAAAAAAGTCATAGTATAGTATGTCAAAATAAACTAAAATGTCATAGTATAGTATGTCGAAAAAAGTCATAGTATAGTATGTCGAGAAAAGTCATAGTATAGTATGTCAAAATGAACTAAAATGTCATGGTATAGTATGTAGAAAAAAGTCATAGTATAATATGTAGACAAAAGTCATAGTATAGTATGTCGAAATAAACTAAAAAGTTATAGTATAATATGTAGAAAAAAGTCATAGTATAATATGTAGACAAAAGTCATAGTATAGTATGTCAAAATAAATTAAAAAGTCATAATATAGTATTTTGAAAAAAGTCATAGTATAGTATGTCAAAATAAACTAAAAAGTCATAGTATAGTATGTAGAAAAAAGTCATAGTATAGTATGTCAAAATACACTAAAAAGTCATAGTATAGTATGTCGCAAAATGTCATAGTATAGTATGTAGAAAAAAGTCATAGTATAGTATGTCAAAATAAACTAAAATGTCATAATATAGTATGTAGAAAAAAGTCATAGTATAGTATGTAGAAAAAAGTCATAGTATAGTATGTCAAAATAAACTAAAAAGTCATAGTATAGTATGTAGAAAAAAGTCATTGTATAGTATGTCAAAATAAACTAAAATGTCATAATATAGTATGTAGAAAAAAGTCAGTATAGTATGTAGAAAAAAGTCATAGTATAGTATGTCAAAATAAATTAAAAAGTCATAATATAGTATTTTGAAAAAAGTCATAGTATAGTATGTCAAAATAAACTAAAAAGTCATAGTATAGTATGTAGAAAAAAGTCATAGTATAGTATGTCGAGAAAAGTCATAGTATAGTATGCCAAAATAAACTAAAAAGTCATAGTATAGTATGTCGCAAAAAGTCATAGTAAAGTATGTCAAAATAAATTAAAATATCATAGTATAGTATGTCGAGAAAAGTCATAGTATAGTATGTCAAATTAAACTAAAAAGTCATAGTATAGTATGTAGAAAAAAGTCATAGTATAGTATGTAGAAAAAAGTCATAGTATAGTATGTAGAAAAAAGTCATAGTATAATATGTAGACAAAAGTCATAGTATAGTATGTCGAAATAAACTAAAAAGTTATAGTATAATATGTAGAAAAAAGTCATAGTATAATATGTAGACAAAAGTCATAGTATAGTATGTCAAAATAAATTAAAAAGTCATAATATAGTATTTTGAAAAAAGTCATAGTATAGTATGTCAAAATAAACTAAAAAGTCATAGTATAGTATGTAGAAAAAAGTCATTGTATAGTATGTCAAAATAAACTAAAAAGTCATAGTATAGTATGTAGAAAAAAGTCATTGTATAGTATGTAGAAAAAAGTCATAGTATAATATGTAGACAAAAGTCATAGTATAGTATGTCAAAATAAATTAAAAAGTCATAATATAGTATTTTGAAAAAAGTCATAGTATAGTATGTCAAAATAAACTAAAAAGTCATAGTATAGTATGTAGAAAAAAGTCATAGTATAGTATGTCGAGAAAAGTCATAGTATAGTATGCCAAAATAAACTAAAAAGTCATAGTATAGTATGTCGCAAAAAGTCATAGTAAAGTATGTCAAAATAAATTAAAATATCATAGTATAGTATGTCGAGAAAAGTCATAGTATAGTATGTCAAATTAAACTAAAAAGTCATTGTATAGTATGTCGAGAAAAGTCATAGTATAGTATGTCGAAATAAACTAAAAAGTCATAGTATAGTATGTCGCAAAAAGTCATAGTATAGTATGTCAAAATAAACTAAAAAGTCATAGTATAGTATGTAGAAAAAAGTCATAGTATAGTATGTCGAAATAAACTAAAAAGTTATAGTATAGTATGTCAAAATAAACTAAAAGGTCATAGTATAGTATGTCGTAAAAACTCATAGTATAGTATGTAGAAAAAACCTAAAAAGTCATAGCATAGTATGTAGAAAAAAACTAAAAAGTCATAGTATAGTATGTAGAAAAAGTAATAGTATAGTATGTCAAAATGAACTAAAAAGTCATAGTATAGTATGTAGAAAAAGTCATAGTATAGTATGTCAACATAAACTAAAAAGTCATAGTATAGTATGTAGAAAAAAACTAAAAAGTCATAGTATAGTATGTAGAAAAAGTAATAGTATAGTATGTCAAAAGGAACTAAATAGTCATAGTATAGTATGTCAAAATGAACTAAAAAGTCATAGTATAGTATGTAGAAAAAAGTCATAGTATAGTATGTCGATGAAAAGTCATAGTATAGTATGTCAAAATGAACTAAAAAGTCATAGTATAGTATGTAGAAAAAAGTCATAGTATAGTATGTCGAAATGAACTAAAAAGTCATGGTATAGTATTTCAAAATCAACTAAAAAGTCATACTATAGTATGTCAAAATAATCTAAAAAGTCATAGTATAGTATGTAGAAAAAACCTAAAACGTCATAGTATAGTATGTAGAAAAAACCTAAAAAGTCATAGTATAGTATGTAGAAAAAACCTAAAAAGTCATAGTATAGTATGTAGAAAAAAACAAAAAAGTCGTAGTTTAGTATGTCAAAATAAACTAACAAGTCATTGTATAGTATGTTGCAAAAAGGTCATGGTATAGTATGTAGAAAAAAACTAAAAAGTCATAGTATAGTATGTAGAAAAAGGTCATGGTATAGTATGTAGAAAAAAACTAAAAAGTCATAGTATAGTATGTCAAAATGAACTAAAAAGTCATTGTATAGTATGTTGCAAAAAGTCATAGTATAGTATGTCAAAATAAACTAAAAGGTCTTAGTATAGTATGTCAAAATGAACTAAATAGTCATTGTATAGTATGTAGAAAAAAGTCATAGTATAGTATGTCAAAATAAACTAAAAAGTCATACTATAGTATGTCAAAATAATCTAAAAAGTCATAGTATAGTATGTAGAAAAAACCTAAAAAGTCATAGTATAGTATGTAGAAAAAACCTAAAAAGTCATAGTATAGTATGTAGAAAAAAACTAAAAAGTCGTAGTTTAGTATGTCAAAATAAACTAACAAGTCATAGTATAGTATGTAGAAAAAAATGAAAAAGTCATAGTATAGTATGTAGAAAAAGGTCATGGTATAGTATGTAGAAAAAAACTAAAAAGTCATAGTATAGTATGTCAAAATGAACTAAAAAGTCATTGTATAGTATGTTGCAAAAAGTCATAGTATAGTATGTCAAAATAAACTAAAAGGTCTTAGTATAGTATGTCAAAATGAACTAAATAGTCATTGTATAGTATGTAGAAAAAAGTCATAGTATAGTATGTCAAAATAAACTAAAAAGTCATACTATAGTATGTCAAAATAATCTAAAAAGTCATAGTATAGTATGTAGAAAAAACCTAAAAAGTCATAGTATAGTATGTAGAAAAAACCTAAAAAGTCATAGTATAGTATGTAGAAAAAAACTAAAAAGTCGTAGTTTAGTATGTCAAAATAAACTAACAAGTCATAGTATAGTATGTAGAAAAAAATGAAAAAGTCATAGTATAGTATGTAGAAAAAGGTCATGGTATAGTATGTAGAAAAAAACTAAAAAGTCATAGTATAGTATGTCAAAATGAACTAAAAAGTCATTGTATAGTATGTAGAAAATGTCATAGTATAGTATGTCAAAATAAACTAAAAGGTCTTAGTATAGTATGTCAAAATGAACTAAAAAGTCATTGTATATAATGTAGAAAAAAGTCATAGTATAGTATTTCAAAATAAACTAAAAAGTCATAGTATAGTATGTCGAAAAAAGTCATAGTATAGTATGTCAAAATAAACTAAAAAGTCATAGTATAGTATGTCGAAAAAAGTCATAGTATAGTATGTTAAAATAAACTAAAATGTCATGGTATAGTATGTAGAAAAAAGTCATAGTATAGTATTTTAAAATAAACTAAAAAGTCATAGTATAGTATGTCGCAAAAAGTCATAGTATAGTATGTCAAAATAAACTAAAAAGTCATAGTATAGTATGTAGAAAAAAGTCATAGTATAGTATGTCGAAATAAACTAAAAAGTCATAGTATAGTATGTCAAAATAAACTAAAAAGTCATATTATAGTATGTAGAAAAAAGTCATAGTATAGTATGTCAAAATAAACTAAAATGTCATACTATAGTATGTCAAAATAAACTAACAAGTCATAGTATAGTATGTAGAAAAAAATGAAAAAGTCATAGTATAGTATGTAGAAAAAAATGAAAAAGTCATAGTATAGTATGTCAAAATAAACTAAAAAGTCATAGTATAGTATGTCGCAAAAAGTCATAGTATAGTATGTCAAAATAAACTAAAAGGTTATAGTATAGTATGTAGAAAAAGTCATAGTATAGTATGTCAAAAAAAGTCATAGTATAGTATGTAGAAAAAGGTCATGGTATAGTATGTAGAAAAACACTAAAAAGTCATTGTATAGTATGTCGCAAAAAGTCATAGTATAATATGTCAAAATAAACTAAAAAGTCATAGTATAGTATGTCAAAATGAACTAAAAAGTCATAGTATAGTATGTAGAAAAAAGTCATAGTATAGTATGTCAAAAAGAACTAAAAAGACATAGCATAGTATGTAGAAAAAAGTCATAGTATAGTATGTCAAAATAAACTAAAAGGTTATAGTATAGTATGTAGAAAAAGTCATAGTATAGTATGTCAAAAAAAGTCATAGTATAGTATGTCAAAATAAACTAAAAAGTCATAGTATAGTATGTCAAAATGAACTAAAAAGTCATAGTATAGTATGTAGAAAAAAGTCATAGTATAGTATGTCAAAATAAACTAAAAGGTCTTAGTATAGTATGTCAAAATGAACTAAAAAGTCATAGTATAGTATGTCAAAATAAACTAAAAGGTCTTAGTATAGTATGTCAAAATGAACTAAAAAGTCATTGTATATTATGTAGAAAAAAGTCATAGTATAGTATTTCAAAATAAACTAAAAAGTCATAGTATAGTATGTCGCAAAAAGTCATAGTATAGTATGTCAAAATAAACTAAAAAGTCATAGTATAGTATGTCGAGAAAAGTCATAGTATAGTATGTCAAAATAAACTAAAATGTCATGGTATAGTATGTAGAAAAAAGTCATAGTATAGTATGTCGCAAAAAGTCATAGTATAGTATGTTGCAAAAAGTCATAGTATAGTATGTCAAAATAAACAAAAAAGTCATAGTATAGTATGTCGAAAAAAGTCATAGTATAGTATGTCGAAATAAACTAAAAAGTCATAGTATAGTATGTCAAAATAAACTAAAAAGTCATAGTATAGTATGTAGAAAAAAGTCATAGTATAGTATGTCGAAATAAACTAAGAAGTCATAGTTTAGTATGTAGAAAAAAGTCATAGTATAGTATGTCAAAATAAACTAAAAAGTCATAGTATAGTATGTAGAAAAAAGTCATAGTATAGTATGTCAAAATAAACTAAAATGTCATACTATAGTATGTCAAAATAAACTAACAAGTCATAGTATAGTATGTAGAAAAAAATGAAAAAGTCATAGTATAGTATGTAGAAAAAAATGAAAAAGTTATAGTATAGTATGTAGAAAAAGGTCATGGTATAGTATGTAGAAAAAAACTAATATGTCATAGTATAGTATGTTGCAAAAAGTCATAGTATAATATGTCAAAATAAACTAAAAAGTCACAGTATAGTATGTCAAAATGAACTAAAAAGTCATAGTATAGTATGTAGAAAAAAGTCATAGTATAGTATGTCAAAATAAACTAAAAGGTTATAGTATAGTATGTAGAAAAAGTCATAGTATAGTATGTCAAAAAAAGTCATAGTATAGTATGTAGAAAAAGGTCATGGTATAGTATGTAGAAAAACACTAAAAAGTCATAGTATAGTATGTCGCAAAAAGTCATAGTATAATATGTCAAAATAAACTAAAAAGTCATAGTATAGTATGTCAAAATGAACTAAAAAGTCATAGTATAGTATGTAGAAAAAAGTCATAGTATAGTATGTCAAAAAGAACTAAAAAGTCATAGTATAGTATGTAGAAAAAAGTCATAGTATAGTATGTCAAAATAAACTAAAAGGTTATAGTATAGTATGTAGAAAAAGTCATAGTATAGTATGTCAAAAAAAGTCATAGTATAGTATGTCAAAATAAACTAAAAAGTCATAGTATAGTATGTAGAAAAAAGTCATAGTATAGTATGTTAAAATAAACTAAAAAGTCATAGTATAGTATGTAGAAAAAAGTCATAGTATAGTATGTCAAAATAAACTAAAAAGTCATAGTATAGTATGTAGAAAAAAGTCATAGTATAGTATGTCAAAATAAACTAAAAAGTCATAGTATAGTATGACGCAAAAAGTCATAGTATACTATGTCAAAATAAACTAAAAAGTCATAGTATAGTATGTCGAGAAAAGTCATAGTATAGTATGTCAAAATAAACTAAAATGTCATGGTATAGTATGTAGAAAAAAGTCATAGTATAGTATGTCAAAATAAACTAAAAAGTCATAGTATAGTATGTAGAAAAAGTCATAGTATAGTATGTCGAAATAAACTAAAAAGTCATAGTATAGTATGTCGAAATGAACTAAAAAGTCATAGTATAATATGTCAAAATAAACTAAAAAGTCATAGTATAGTATGTAGAAAAAAGTCATAGTATAGTATGTCAAAATAAACTAAAATGTCATACTATAGTATGTGAAAATAAACTAAAAAGTCATAGTATAGTATGTCGCAAAAAGTCATAGTATAGTATGTAGAAAAAACCTAAAAAGTCATAGTATAGTATGTAGAAAAAAGTCATAGTATAGTATGTCGCAAAAAGTCATAGTATAGTATGTCAAAATAAACTAAAAAGTCATAGTATAGTATGTCAAAATAAACTAACAAGTCATAGTATAGTATGTAGAAAAAAATGAAAAAGTCATAGTATAGTATGTCGCAAAAAGTCATAGTATAGTATGTCAAAATAAACTAAAAAGTCATAGTATAGTATGTAGAAAAAAGTCATAGTATAGTATGTCAAAATAAACTAAAAAGTCATAGTATAGTATGCAGAAAAAAGTCATAGTATAGTATGTCAAAATAAACTAAAATGTCATACTATAGTATGTCAAAATAAACTAACAAGTCATAGTATAGTATGTAGAAAAAAATGAAAAAGTCATAGTATAGTATTTAGAAAAAGGTCATGGTATAGTATGTAGAAAAAAACTAATATGTCATAGTATAGTATGTCAAAATAAACTAAAATGTCATACTATAGTATGTCAAAATAAACTAAAAAGTCATAGTATAGTATGTCAAAATGAACTAAAAAGTCATAGTATAGTATGTATAAAAAAGTCATAGTATAGTATGTCAAAATAAACTAAAAAGTCATAGTATAGTATGTCGAGAAAAGTCATAGTATAGTATGTCAAAATAAACTAAAAAGTCATAGTATAGTATGTAGAAAAAAGTCATAGTATCGTATGTAGAAAAAGGTCATAGTATAGTATGTCAAAATGAACTAAAAAGTCATAGTATAATATGTCAAAATAAACTAAAAAGTCATAGTATAGTATGTCGAGAAAAGTCATAGTATAGTATGTCAAAATAAACTAAAAAGTCATAGTATAGTATGTAGAAAAAAGTCATAGTATAGTATGTCGAGAAAAGTCATAGTATAGTATGTCAAAATAAACTAAAAAGTCATAGTATAGTATGTCAAAATAAACTAAAAAGTCATAGTATAGTATGTAGAAAAAAGTCATAGTATAGTATGTCAAAATAAACTAAAAAGTCATAGTATAGTATGTCAAAATAAACTAAAAAGTCATAGTATAGTATGAAGAAAAAAGTCATAGTATAGTATGTCAAAATAAACTAAAAAGTCATACTATAGTATGTCAAAATAAACTAAAATGTCATAGTATAGCATGTCAAAATAAACTAAAAAGTCCTAGTATAGTATGTAGAAAAAAATGAAAAAGTCATAGTATAGTATGTTGAAAAATATGAAAAAGTCATAGTATAGTATGTAGAAAAAAATGAAAAAGTCATGGTATAGTATGTCGCAAAAGGTCATAGTATAATATGTCAAAATAAACTAAAAAGTCATAGTATAGTATGTCAAAATGAACTAAAAAGTCATAGTATAGTATGTAGAAAAAAGTCATAGTATAGTATGTAGAAAAAAGTCATAGTATAGTATGTCAAAATAAACTAAAATGTCATAGTATAGCATGTCGAAAAAAGTCATAGTATAGTATGTCGAGAAAAGTCATAGTATAGTATGTCAAAATGAACTAAAATGTCATGGTATAGTATGTAGAAAAAAGTCATAGTATAATATGTAGACAAAAGTCATAGTATAATATGTAGACAAAAGACATAGTATAGTATGTCAAAATAAACTAAAAAGTTATAGTATAATATGTAGAAAAAAGTCATAGTATAGTATGTCAAAATAAACTAAAATGTCATAGTATAGCATGTCGAAAAAAGTCATAGTATAGTATGTCGAGAAAAGTCATAGTATAGTATGTCAAAATGAACTAAAATGTCATGGTATAGTATGTAGAAAAAAGTCATAGTATAATATGTAGACAAAAGTCATAGTATAATATGTAGACAAAAGACATAGTATAGTATGTCGAAATAAACTAAAAAGTTATAGTATAATATGTAGAAAAAAGTCATAGTATAATATGTAGACAAAAGACATAGTATAGTATGTCAAAATAAATTAAAAAGTCATAATATAGTATTTTGAAAAAAGTCATAGTATAGTATGTCAAAATAAACTAAAAAGTCATAGTATAGTATGTAGAAAAAAGTCATAGTATAGTATGTAGAAAAAAGTCATAGTATAGTATGTCAAAATACACTAAAAAGTCATAGTATAGTATGTCGCAAAATGTCATAGTATAGTATGTAGAAAAAAACTAAAAAGTCATAGTATAATATGTCAAAATACACTAAAAAGTCATAGTATAGTATGTCAAAATAAACTAAAAAGTCATAGTATAGTATGTCAAAATAAACTAAAATGTCATAGTATAGTATGTCGAGAAAAGTCATAGTATAGTATGTCAAAATAAACTAAAAAGTCATAGTATAGTATGTAGAAAAAACCTAAAAAGTCATAGTATAGTATGTAGAAAAATGTCATAGTATAGTATGTCGCAAAAAGTCATAGTATAGTATGTCAAAATAAACTAAAATGTCATGGTATAGTATGTAGAAAAAAGTCATAGTAAAGTATGTCAAAATAAACTAAAATGTCATAGTATAGTATGTCGCAAAAAGTCATAGTATAGTATGTCAAAATAACCTAAAAAGTCATAGTATAGTATGTAGAAAAAACCTAAAAAGTCATAGTATAGTATGTAGAAAAATGTCATAGTATAGTATGTCGCAAAAAGTCATAGTATAGTATGTCAAAATAAACTAAAAAGTCATAGTATAGTATGTCAAAATAAACTAAAAAGTTATAGTATAGTATGTTGCAAAAGGTCATAGTATAATATGTCAAAATAAACTAAAAAGTCATAGTATAGTATGTCAAAATAAACTAAAAAGTCATAGTATAATATGTTGAAAAAAGTCATAGTATAGTATGTCAAAAAAATATTTAAAAGTTATAGTATAGTATGTAGAAAAAAGAATATTTTTTTGGCAGGACAGTTAAGTTGTATAATATTCCATATTTTAAGGCGTTTTACACAATAAATACTTTAATACATTTTGGTATAATATAAAGTACCTGTTAACATAACAAGTAGCTTTGACTTACCTTCACTCTGATTCTTCCTCATTGGTGGATGCTGAACATCGAGGAAATTCGCAAGTTGAAATCGAAGCAAACGCAACGCAACGCAACGCACGATGTTTGAGAACGCAACGCACGATGTTTGAGAACGCAACGCAACCCTTTGAGTTTTTAATGTTTGTGTAGTCGTGGTTGTGACCTCCGGCGGGGATCAAACCCGCTATGTCTCCGTCGGCAGCTGGTGTCCTTCTCCTCTGGACCGCCTCCTCTGCTGATCAACACCAAGAAGCAGAGAGAGAAAGAAGCTGCAGGAAGTTTAAAAACAGCTCCAACAATCGAAAAAAAGTCATAGTATAGTATGTAGAAAAAAACTAAAAAAGTCATAGTACAATATGTAGAAAAAAACTAAAAAAGTCATAGTATAGTATGTAGAAAAAAGTCATAGTATAGTATGTAGAAAAAGTCATAGTATAGTATGTCAAAATAAACTAAAAAGTCATAGTATAGTATGTCAAAATGAACTAAAAAGTCATAGTATAGTATGTAGAAAAAGTCATAGTATAGTATGTCAAAAAGAACTAAAAAGTCATAGTATAGTATGTAGAAAAAAACAAAAAAGTCATAGTATAGTATGTAGAAAAAAGTCATAGTATAGTATGTAGAAAAAGTCATAGTATAGTATGTCAAAATAAACTAAAAAGTCATAGTATAGTATGTCAAAATAAACTAAAATGTCATGGTATAGTATGTAGAAAAAAGTCATAGTATAGTATGTCAAAATAAACTAAAAAGTCATAGTATAGTATGTCGAGAAAAGTCATAGTATAGTATGTCAAAAAGAACTAAAAAGTCATAGTATAGTATGTAGAAAAAAACAAAAAAGTCATAGTATAGTATGTAGAAAAAAGTCATAGTATAGTATGTAGAAAAAGTCATAGTATAGTATGTCAAAATAAACTAAAAAGTCATAGTATAGTATGTCAAAATAAACTAAAATGTCATGGTATAGTATGTAGAAAAAAGTCATAGTATACTATGTCAAAATAAACTAAAAAGTCATAGTATAGTATGTCGAGAAAAGTCATAGTATAGTATGTCAAAATAAACTAAAAAGTCATAGTATAGTATGTAGAAAAAACCTAAAAAGTCATAGTATAGTATGTAGAAAAATGTCATAGTATAGTATGTCGCAAAAAGTCATAGTATAGTATGTCAAAATAAACTAAAATGTCATAGTATAGTATGTCGCAAAAAGTCATAGTATACTATGTCAAAATAAACTAAAAAGTCATAGTATAGTATGTCGCAAAAAGTCATAGTATAGTATGTCAAAATAACCTAAAAAGTCATAGTATAGTATGTAGAAAAAACCTAAAAAGTCATAGTATAGTATGTAGAAAAATGTCATAGTATAGTATGTCGCAAAAAGTCATAGTATAGTATGTCAAAATAAACTAAAAAGTCATAGTATAGTATGTAGAAAAATGTCATAGTATAGTATGTCGCAAAAAGTCATAGTATAGTATGTCAAAATAAACTAAAAAGTTATAGTATAGTATGTTGCAAAAGGTCATAGTATAATATGTCAAAATAAACTAAAAAGTCATAGTATAGTATGTCAAAATAAACTAAAAAGTCATAGTATAATATGTTGAAAAAAGTCATAGTATAGTATGTCAAAAAAATATTTAAAAGTTATAGTATAGTATGTAGAAAAAAGAATATTTTTTGGCAGGACAGTTAAGTTGTATAATATTCCATATTTTAAGGCGTTTTACACACTAAATACTTTAATACATTTTGGTATAAAATAAAGTACCTGTTAACATAACAAGTAGCTTTGACTTACTTTCACTCTGATTCTTCCTCATTGGTGGATGCTGAACATCGAGGAAATTCACAAGTTAGAATCGAAGCAAACGCAAGGCAACGCAACGCACGATGTTTAAGAACGCAACGCACGATGTTTGAGAACGCAACGCAACCCTTTGAGTTTTTAATGTTTGTGTAGTCGTGGTTGTGACCTCCGGCGGGGATCAAACCCGCTATGTCTCCGTTGGCAGCTGGTGTCCTTCTCCTCTGGACCGTCTCCTCTGCTGATCAACACCAAGAAGCAGAGAGAGAAAGAAGCTGCAGGAAGTTTAAAAACAGCTCCAACAATCGAAAAAAAGTCATAGTACAATATGTAGAAAAAAACTAAAAAAGTCATAGTATAGTATGTAGAAAAAAGTCATAGTATAGTATGTAGAAAAAGTCATAGTATAGTATGTCAAAATAAACTAAAAAGTCATAGTATAGTATGTAGAAAAAAGTCATAGTATAGTATGTCAAAAAGAACTAAAAAGTCATAGTATAGTATGTAGAAAAAAACTAAAAAAGTCATAGTATAGTATGTAGAAAAAAGTCATAGTATAGTATGTCAAAATGAACTAAAAAGTCATAGTATAGTATGTAGAAAAAAACAAAAAAGTCATAGTATAGTATGTAGAAAAAAACTAAAAAGTCATAGTATAGTATGTCAAAATAAACTAAAAAGTCATAGTATAGTATGTCAAAATAAACTAAAAAGTCATAGTATAGTATGTCATAATAAACTAAAAAGTCATAGTATAGTATGTAGAAAAAATTAAAAAGTCATAGTATAGTATGTAGAAAAAAACTAAAAAGTCATAGTATAGTATGTCGCAAAAAGTCATAGTATAATATGTCAAAATAAACTAAAAAGTCATAGTATAGTATGTAGAAAAAAGTCATAGTATAGTATGTCAAAATAAACTAAAAAGTCATAGTATAGTATGTCCAAAAAAGTCATAGTATAGTATGTCAAAATAAACTAAAAAGTCATAGTATAGTATGTAGAAAAAAGTCATAGTATAGTATGTCAAAATAAACTAAAAAGTCATAGTATAGTATGTCGCAAAAAGTCATAGTAAAGTATGTCAAAATAAACTAAAATGTCATAGTATAGTATGTCGCAAAAAGTCATAGTATAGTATGTCGCAAAAAGTCATAGTATAGTATGTCAAAATAAACTAAAAGGTCATAGTATAGTATGTAGAAAAAAGTCATAGTATAGTATGTTAAAATAAACTAAAAAGTCATAGTATAGTATGTCGAGAAAAGTCATAGTATAGTATGTCAAAATAAACTAAAATGTCATGGTATAGTATGTAGAAAAAAGTCATAGTATAGTATGTCGCAAAAAGTCATAGTATAGTATGTCAAAATAAACTAAAAAGTCATAGTATAGTATGTAGAAAAAAGTCATAGTATAGTATGTCGCAAAAAGTCATAGTATAGTATGTCAAAATAAACTAAAAAGTCATAGTATAGTATGTAGAAAAAGGTCATAGTATAGTATGTCAAAATAAACTAAAAGGTTATAGTATAGTATGTAGAAAAAGTCATAGTATAGTATGTCAAAAAAAGTCATAGTATAGTATGTAGAAAAAGGTCATGGTATAGTATGTAGAAAAAAACTAAAAAGTCATAGTATAGTATGTCGCAAAAAGTCATAGTATAGTATGTAGAAAAAGGTCATGGTATAGTATGTAGAAAAAAACTAAAAAGTCATAGTATAGTATGTCAAAATGAACTAAAAATCATAGTATAGTATGTAGAAAAAAGTCATAGTATAGTATGTCAAAATAAACTAAAAAGTCATAGTATAGTATGTGGAAAAAAGTCATAGTATAGTATGTCGCAAAAAGTCATAGTATAGTATGTAGAAAAAGGTCATGGTATAGTATGTAGAAAAAAACTAAAAAGTCATAGTATAGTATGTCAAAATGAACTAAAAATCATAGTATAGTATGTAGAAAAAGGTCATGGTATAGTATGTAGAAAAAAACTAAAAAGTCATAGTATAGTATGTCGCAAAAAGTCATAGTATAGTATGTAGAAAAAGGTCATGGTATAGTATGTAGAAAAAAACTAAAAAGTCATAGTATAGTATGTCAAAATGAACTAAAAATCATAGTATAGTATGTAGAAAAAAGTCATAGTATAGTATGTCAAAATAAACTAAAATGTCATAGTATAGTATGTCGCAAAAAGTCATAGTATACTATGTCAAAATAAACTAAAAAGTCATAGTATAGTATGTCGAGAAAAGTCATAGTATAGTATGTCAAAATGAACTAAAAAGTCATAGTATAGTATGTAGAAAAAGTCATAGTATAGTATGTCAAAATAAATAACAAGTCATAGTATAGTATGTCAAAATGAACTAAAAAGTCATAGTATAGTATGTAGAAAAAAACTAAAAAGTCATAGTATAGTATGTAGAAAAAAACTAAAAAGTCATAGTATAGTATGTCAAAATAAAATAACAAGTCATAGTATAGTATGTAGAAAAAAATGAAAAAGTCATAGTATAGTATGTCGCAAAAAAACATAGTATAATATGTCAAAATGAACTAAAAAGTCATAGTATAGTATGTAGAAAAAAGTCATAGTATAGTATGTCAAAATAAACTAAAATGTCATACTATAGTATGTGAAAATAAACTAAAAAGTCATACTATAGTATGTCAAAATAAACTAAAAGGTCTTAGTATAGTATGTCGCAAAAAGTCATAGTAAAGTATGTCAAAATAAACTAAAATGTCATAGTATAGTATGTCAAAATAAACTAAAAAGTCATAGTATAGTATGTCAAAATAAACTAAAAAGTCATAGTATAGTATGTCAAAATAAACTAAAAGGTCATAGTATAGTATGTCGAAAAAAGTCATAGTACAGTATGTTGCAAAAAGTCATAGTATAGTATGTAGAAAAAACCTAAAAAGTCATAGTATATTATGTAGAAAAAAACTAAAAAGTCATAGTATAGTATGTCGCAAAAGGTCATAGTATAATATGTCAAAATAAACTAAAAAGTCATAGTATAGTATGTAGAAAAAAGTCATAGTATAGTATGTCAAAATAAACTAAAAAGTCATAGTATAGTATGTCCAAAAAAGTCATAGTATAGTATGTCAAAATAAACTAAAAAGTCATAGTATAGTATGTAGAAAAAAGTCATAGTATAGTATGTTAAAATAAACTAAAAAGTCATAGTATAGTATGTCGCAAAAAGTCATAGTATAGTATGTCAAAATAAACTAAAAAGTCATAGTATAGTATGTCGCAAAAAGTCATAGTAAAGTATGTCAAAATAAACTAAAATGTCATAGTATAGTATGTCGCAAAAAGTCATAGTATAGTATGTCGCAAAAAGTCATAGTATAGTATGTCAAAATAAACTAAAAGGTCATAGTATAGTATGTAGAAAAAAGTCATAGTATAGTATGTTAAAATAAACTAAAAAGTCATAGTATAGTATGTCGAGAAAAGTCATAGTATAGTATGTCAAAATAAACTAAAATGTCATGGTATAGTATGTAGAAAAAAGTCATAGTATAGTATGTCGCAAAAAGTCATAGTATAGTATGTCAAAATAAACTAAAAAGTCATAGTATAGTATGTAGAAAAAAGTCATAGTATAGTATGTCGCAAAAAGTCATAGTATAGTATGTCAAAATAAACTAAAATGTCATGGTATAGTATGTAGAAAAAAGTCATAGTATAGTATGTCGCAAAAAGTCATAGTATAGTATGTCAAAATAAACTAAAAGGTTATAGTATAGTATGTAGAAAAAAGTCATAGTATAGTATGTCGCAAAAAGTCATAGTATAGTATGTCAAAATAAACTAAAAAGTCATAGTATAGTATGTAGAAAAAAGTCATAGTATAGTATGTCAAAATAAACTAAAAAGTCATAGTATAGTATGTAGAAAAAGGTCATAGTATAGTATGTCAAAATAAACTAAAAGGTTATAGTATAGTATGTAGAAAAAGTCATAGTATAGTATGTCAAAAAAAGTCATAGTATAGTATGTCAAAATAAACTAAAAGGTCATAGTATAGTATGTAGAAAAAAGTCATAGTATAGTATGTCGCAAAAAGTCATAGTATAGTATGTCAAAATAAACTAAAAAGTCATAGTATAGTATGTAGAAAAAAGTCATAGTATAGTATGTCAAAATAAACTAAAAAGTCATAGTATAGTATGTAGAAAAAGGTCATAGTATAGTATGTCAAAATAAACTAAAAGGTTATAGTATAGTATGTAGAAAAAGTCATAGTATAGTATGTCAAAAAAAGTCATAGTATAGTATGTAGAAAAAGGTCATGGTATAGTATGTAGAAAAAAACTAAAAAGTCATAGTATAGTATGTCGCAAAAAGTCATAGTATAGTATGTAGAAAAAGGTCATGGTATAGTATGTAGAAAAAAACTAAAAAGTCATAGTATAGTATGTCAAAATGAACTAAAAATCATAGTATAGTATGTAGAAAAAAGTCATAGTATAGTATGTCAAAATAAACTAAAAAGTCATAGTATAGTATGTGGAAAAAAGTCATAGTATAGTATGTCAAAATAAACTAAAATGTCATAGTATAGTATGTCGCAAAAAGTCATAGTATACTATGTCAAAATAAACTAAAAAGTCATAGTATAGTATGTCAAAATAAACTAAAAAGTCATAGTATAATATGTTGAAAAAAGTCATAGTATAGTATGTCAAAAAAATATTTAAAAGTTATAGTATAGTATGTAGAAAAAAGAATATTTTTTGGCAGGACAGTTAAGTTGTATAATATTCCATATTTTAAGGCGTTTTACACAATAAATACTTTAATACATTTTGGTATAATATAAAGTACCTGTTAACATAACAAGTAGCTTTGACTTACCTTCACTCTGATTCTTCCTCATTGGTGGATGCTGAACATCGAGGAAATTCGCAAGTTGAAATCGAAGCAAACGCAACGCAACGCAACGCACGATGTTTGAGAACGCAACGCACGATGTTTGAGAACGCAACGCAACCCTTTGAGATTTTAATGTTTGTGTAGTTGTGGTTGTGACCTCCGGCGGGGATCGAACCCGCAATGTCTCCGTTGGCAGCTGGTGTCCTTCTCCTCTGGACCGTCTCCTCTGCTGATCAACACCAAGAAGCAGAGAGAGAAAGAAGCTGCAGGAAGTTTAAAAACAGCTCCAACAATCGAAAAAAAGTCATAGTATAGTATGTAGAAAAAAACTAAAAAAGTCATAGTATAGTATGTAGAAAAAAACTAACAAAGTCATAGTATAGTATGTAGAAAAAAGTCATAGTATAGTATGTCAAAATGAACTAAAAAGTCATAGTATAGTATGTAGAAAAAGTCATAGTATAGTATGTCAAAATAAATAAAAAGTCATAGTATAGTATGTCAAAATGAACTAAAAAGTCATAGTATAGTATGTAGAAAAAGTCATAGTATAGTATGTCAAAATAAATAAAAAGTCATAGTATAGTATGTCAAAATGAACTAAAAAGTCATAGTATAGTATGTAGAAAAAAACTAAAAAGTCATAGTATAGTATGTAGAAAAAAACTCAAAAAGTCATAGTATAGTATGTAGAAAAAAACTAAAAAAGTCATAGTATAGTATGTAGAAAAAAGTCATAGTATAGTATGTAGAAAAAAACTAAAAAAGTCATAGTATAGTATGTAGAAAAAAACTAAAAAAGTCATAGTATAGTATGTAGAAAATAGTCATAGTATAGTATGTAGAAAAAGTCATAGTATAGTACGTCAAAATAAACTAAAAAGTCATAGTATAGTATGTCAAAATAAACTAAAAAGTCATAGTATAGTATGTAGAAAAAGTCCTAGTGTAGCATTTCGATAGAAGTCATAGTATAGCGTGTAGACAAAAGTCTT
>JAQOOF010000358.1:0-5000 GCA_029931835.1 Etheostoma nigrum
ACTCAGACCTTCACAACCGTCCTGGAGGTCTGCGCGTGAGTGCCGCATGGCGGAGGGTCGCAAGTCTAGGTGTTGGGTAGGGCTTCAGAACGCAGGGTTTTCCTGCATAGAGAGAGTTTTGGCAACCCCCCAAAACCACCAAAGTGTTACATGCTATTATTTTGTATACTAGTCATATGGCTGGGCGATATTGAGAAAAATTAAATATCACGATATTTTTGACCAAATAGCTCGATATCGATACCATAACGATATCGTAGTGTTGACTATCGGTGCTTTCACAAAATGTTCACACAATGAGATTTTAGATAAATAACCATCAGTAATGTGGATATAACTAATAAGCGGGTAAAGGCCAATAATAGAACAGATACACCAGTCTGGTGAGGTCAGACTAAGTAATAAGTTCAGTTTAAAACCAGGAAAAGACATTTATGCCATATTACGATATTACAATTAGAGGATGGATACCCGACCCGAGCCCGACGGTACCCGACGGGTCGGGCCGGGTTGGGACAGATTTTTAGAAAGGATGCTCGGGTTCGGGTCGGGCTCGGTCACATCAGCGCGATAAGGCATTGAACATTTTGAATTTAAAACAGCTTAAAATAAATGTCAAATATTACCCTAACATCCGTCTTCCTGTGTGCTGTGACAACCAAAGACGTGCGTATTAAGCTCCATGTGGCAGCGCAACGATGGAAGATGTTAAAAAGAAGTTGGCCGCAGGAGATTTTAAAACTATTGAAAACGAAGGAAAGTCAGCTGTGCATTGATGGCTCATCTGTTGACATTTCCCAATGCCTTCCTACAATTGCTTAATAAAAGCGGCTTTCCACACAAACAAACGTACATGTGTCATTAGTATGAGAAACAAATGCGATTTTAACTGTCGGGCTCGGGTCGGGCTCGGACAGAAATATCTTAATGCCTGTCGGGCTCGGGTCGGGCTCGGTTACTGCTCTGTCGGACGCGGGCCGGGCTCGGACAGAAAAATCCGGCCCGATCCGCACTCTAATTACAATATCCAGAGGTGGGTAGAGGAGCCAAAAATTGTACTCAAGTAAAAGTACTGTCACTTCAGAATAATATGACTCAAGTAAAAGTAAAAGTAGTCATCCAAATAATTACTTGAGTAAGAGTAAAAAAAGTACTTGATGTAAATACTACTCAAGTAGTGAGTAACTGTTGAGTAACGTCTGATTTATTTCTTAACACAAGCATCAACCAGACCGACAAAAATACAAAATAATCATCTTTAGGCAAATTATAGTTCATCCGATCAATAAAATAAATTAAAATTAATTTATTAATTACAAAATAGCTTAAGTGAGAAACTTGTCCCATCAGATTTGGATGGATACTGCATGTTAAACATCCTGTATGTAACCTAAAAGACAAACATCCACCTCTCCACAGCAACAACTACAACTACCGCTACGTCTCCTCAGGTTAGATGTTGAGTTGTTGGACGCTCACATGTCCGATTGTTTTGGTCGACACTGAACGCAGCACAATGTAGCTGCTGTTACCACTTTACTAAAAGGTAACCATGCTTTCACTATGAGGCCGGGGGGGGGGATCCTCCTGGTCTGCGTTGCCTTGGCGACGGTTGATTCTGACATCTTTGTTTTGCTACGACTGTAAAGCTAACCTGTCCCACCGCTGAGATCGAGTATGGTCACGTGACTGCACGACGACGTGTGATTGGTGGAACACGTCACGTGGTAGAGCCTTCAGCGGAAGACTCTCTCTCTCTCTCTCTCTCTCTCTCTCTCTAAATAGAGGGACTGACCAGAAGGATTTGGGGTTGGGGGGTTGGTGCGCAGAATGGGGGAGGGGGGGGGGATCCCCAGACGCCTCCCGATGCGAAATCATCACGATACTTATGCCACAATACAATATTATTGCCATTTATAACTTTTTTTCCCAACTTCTGATTTTCCCCCAATTTCTAATGACGTCCCCAAAAGGAAACTTATCAACATCTGTTTCATCTAAAAAGAAACATTTCTCTGTTTGTTCATCTCACTTCAATGTTATCACTGCAGAACGGGACAAACTGACCAACACATACATAATATATATAATATATAATAACAGATCCATACTTGGCGTCTGTGTATCGATGCAGTATTACCACTGAAAATATTGCGTAATTGTAATTTGTAGATTTGTATGTATGTGTGTTTCTTTTGTGATATGTTTGGGGCTCAGTTTGTCTATATGTATGTATTTATGTTTGTGTTTGGTCTGAACCCCTTTTGTAATTTGTTGAGTGTACTTTTTTCTTTTAATCTGGACCTTGAGTCTGTAAATAAAGAAATAATGTATAGATTTTCCCCCCTTTGAAACAGACATTTTTACAACAAATTGGTGCTTTAAAATGTATCCCAATGAGGGAAATGCAGTCTTTGGTGCTTAAAAGTGTACAAAACTGCACTAAAGGAGCCAGTTGAGGTGGTTCGGGCATCTGGTAAGGATGCCTCCTGGGGGCCCTCCTAGGGAGGTGGTCCAGGCACGTCCAGCTGGGAGGAGGCCTCGGGGAAGACCCAGGACTAGGTGGAGGGACGTCCAGCTGGGAGGAGGCCTCGGGGAAGACCCAGGACTAGGTGGAGGGACGTCCAGCTGGGAGGAGGCCTCGGGGAAGACCCAGGACTAGGTGGAGGGACGTCCAGCTGGGAGGAGGCCTCGGGGAAGACCCAGGACTAGGTGGAGGGACGTCCAGCTGGGAGGAGGCCTCGGGGAAGACCCAGGACTAGGTGGAGGGACGTCCAGCTGGGAGGAGGCCTCGGGGAAGACCCAGGACTAGGTGGAGGGACGTCCAGCCGGGAGGAGGCCTCGGGGAAGACCCAGGACTAGGTGGAGGGATTATATCTCCAACCTGGCCTGGGAACGCCTCGGGATCCCCCAGTCGGAGCTGGTTGATGTGGCTCGGGAAAGGGAAGTTTGGGGTCCCCTGCTGGAGCTGCTGCCCCCCGAGACCCGATACCAGATAAGCGGATGAAGATGGATGGATGGATGGAAAACTGCACTAAGTACAACCTGCACAATAGGTTTATCTACATATCATTACTATTTAAGCAGTTGCACATTTTTGTATTCCCAACTTGTATATATTCAAATATTTGTTCTTGTATTTTATCCTGTTATTATTTCATGTATATATATGTATGTATATTGTATCCTAGTATTTCATTTATATTTATATTCTGTGCTGTAACACTATAATTTCCCATTATATTGGGATCAATATCTATCTACTGTGTCTTAAAACTTTCTGGGGGATGACCACACACACACACACACACACACACACACACACACACTTAATGATCTTTCCCCACGCAAAGGCCCATTCTGAGCCATGAAAAACTATTACTATATAGCATGCATCTGATTAAAGGCCCATTCAGACAGGAAAAAGCGATTCTCTCTGCACATCGACAACAAGGGCTTCTGCAGCTGTTCTAAACTGTCTGGCTACAAAAATCAAATACAAAAACACAAAATGAGCTTCTTGGCTTCTGAAAAGTGGCGTTTGTTTCAGTTTAGTGTCCTCCCTGATTCAGTTTTAAGGCGTGCTCGCTTGCAGCAGAAGCCATTTGTTTTGGTGCCTCTTCATACTATCATCCATCCTCCACTTCTTCCCGCTCGGCTTTATCTCTCCTGCAGACGGGATGCATCATTTCCCCCGTGTATGCACACAGCCGGGTGCACACGGCATGCTTGTTTGCAAAATGGGTGCTACTGACAACTTGGTGCTTCACACACACACACACACACACACACACACACACACACACACACACACACACACACACACACACACACACACACACACAGGTCTTCAACAGCTAGGACTGAACATGTGAGAGAGGTATTAGAGAGGGACAGGGGTGAAAACGACAGTTCTTACATCACCAAGACTCAGGGATTAACCTTAATCGCTGTACACTTCAACACTGCCCAGCTAATTCAACAAATGGCCTCTTCCAGAGAAGACACACACACACACACACACACACACACAGAAACCAGGCACTCTCCACACACACACACACACACACACACACAGACACTGAAACCAGGCACTCACACACACACACACACATTGAAACCAGGCACGCACACACACACACACACGGAAACCAGGCACTCACACAACTAAGCTCAAATCAGACACGAGTTCTTCTGCGCTTTGTCTCATTAGCTAGATCACCTGAAATGTCTAAAAATACCAGACTGGCCTGTTCCTCCATCTCTCTCTCTCACACACACACACACACACACACACACACACACACACACACACACACACAGCTGGCCATGCTTTGAGGAGCCGGTTCTGAACTGGAACTAGGATATACTTTGTATGTATGGAACAAACTCCCATAAAACCGCGGGTCCGCTGCAACTCAGATCTTTTAAATCAGGCCGAAGACCTTTCTTTACATGGTTGAACTTTTCAAGGCCAGCTTCAGAGAAGTTAGAGAAGGCTAGCGTTAGAGACGATAGGCTAGCGTTAGAGAAGGCTAGCGTTAGAGAAGGCTAGGCTAGCGTTAGAGAAGGCTAGGCTAGCTTTAGAGAAGTTAGAGAAGGCTAGCGTTAGAGAAGGCTAGCGTTAGAGAAGGCTAGGCTAGCGTTAGAGAAGGCTAGCGTTAGAGAAGGCTAGGCTAGCTTTAGAGAAGGCTAGCATTAGAGAAGGCTAGGCTAGTGTTAGAGAAGGCTAGCGTTAGAGAAGACTAGCGTTAGAGAAGACTAGGCTAGTGTTAGAGAAGGCTAGCGTTAGAGAAGGCTAGCTTAGGGAGAAGGCTACGCTAGCGTTAGAGAAGGCTAGTTAGAGAAGGCTAGCTTTAGAGAAGGCTAGCGTTAGAGAAGGCTAGCGTTAGAGAAGGCTACCGTTAGAGAAGGCTAGCGTTAGAGAAGGCTAGCGTTAGAGAAGGCTAGCGTTAGAGAAGGCTAGGCTAGCGTTAGAGAAGGCTAGGCTAGCGTTAGAG
>JAQOOF010000358.1:10000-32603 GCA_029931835.1 Etheostoma nigrum
CCCAATAATAAGGTTATTACTACCGGCAGACGCCAGGGACCTCCGTGCCTTATTTTGAATTTCATTTAGATTTTTTACGACATTATTAAATCGCCCGCGCTTTTATTTTGTAAAGCATTCTGAGCTGCGTTATGTGTCTCAAAGGTGCTTTAAAATACAGCAGTTGTGTTATTATTTTTAACCCTTGTGTCGTCTTCCCGTCAAAATTGAAGATCAACACTTTTGTTGACGCTTTTTATTGTTTTTTTAAACTTATTGTTACGTTTTTGTCCCTTTTTCAACACTTTTGATGCTTTTTTTTCAATGTTTGTCACTTTTTTTGACGTTTAACACGACGTAACACTAACTTATTAACTTTAGTTTTGCAGATATTTTTGGAATTTATGGTCAATAAACCTCATTTATAGGAAATTATACCTAAAGTTTGAGTTAGAAAAGCAGAAATTAGGAATTATTGAGACTAAAATTAAAGGAATGGATGTTGATGATAATCACAGACTGGAATATGTCAACTTTTACTCAATACTATTTCAAAAACACTTCCATTTGTTTTACAATGCTATAAAATTGAATAAGACGCCCCAAAATTAATGAAAGTAGAGATTTGTACTTGGCAAAGAGCGTTGGGTGGAATCAATCATGTTATTTTGGGGAATTAAAAAGAACATTGATATAGGACAACATGAGGACAACATGGGGACAACATGAGGACAACATGAGGAGCAACATGAGGACAACATGAGAGACAACATGAGGACAACATGAGGACAACATGAGGACAACATGAGGACAACATGAGGACAACATGGGGACAACATGAAGACAACATGAAGACAACATGAGGGCAACATGAAGACAACATGAGGACAACATGAGGACAACATGAGGACAACATGAGGGCAACATGAAGACAACATGAAGACAACATGAAGACAACATGAGGACAACATGAGGGCAACATGAAGACAACATGAGGGCAACATGAGGGCAACATGGGGACAACATGGGGACAACATGAGGACAACATGAGGACAACATGAGGACAACATGAGGACAACATGAGGACAACATGGGGACAACATGGGGACAACATGAAGACAACATGAGGGCAACATGAGGACAACATGAGGGTAACATGAGGACAACATGAGGACCACATGAGGACCATATGAGGACCACATGAGGGCAACATGAGGACAACATGAGGACCACATGAGGGCAACATGAGGACAACATGAGGGCAACATGAAGACAACATGAGGACAACATGAGGACAACATGAGGACAACATGAGGGCAACATGAGGACAACATGAGGGCAACATGAGGGCAACATGAGGCCAACATGAGGACAACATGAGGACAACATGAAGACAACATGAAGACAACATGAGGGTAACATGAGGACCACATGAGGGCAACATGAGGGCAACATGAGGGCAACATGAGGACCACATGAGGGCAACATGAGGACAACATGAGGGCAACATGAGGGCAACATGAGGGCAACATGAGGGCAACATGAGGACCACATGAGGACCACATGAGGGCAACATGAGGACAACATGAGGGCAACATGAGGGCAACATGAGGGCAACATGAGGGCAACATGAGGCCAACATGACGACATGAGGACAACATGAAGAGAATATGGGGACAACATGAGGACAACATGAAGACAACATGGGGGTTAATTGTAATTGTATATTTTTAAAATAGAAATACTGCATTACTGTGAGTTCCTGTTCCCTTTATGTTGTCCAGTAACTGTCTGCTTGGCTGTGCGGAGAGTGTGAATCATGACGGGTGCATGAAGGACGGGTGCGAGAAGGACTGGAGGCGTGGACGGTCTGTTGACAGACGCATCGCGGCCTCCGGGAGAAACATTGCATTCTGGGAAGAAGAAAAAAAAAAAAAACGAGAGCCGAGTCTCGAGGCTCTTTTCCATTTATTGCTCTCATCCTCTCCATTTCTCTCCATTTCTCTCTCTCTCTCCCCCAATTCTCATCACCTCGTTTTATTCCTCCTTTAATCAATTTCATTTCTCCCCGCCGACAAGCAAAAAAAAAAAAAAAAATGCAGCAGCCGTTCTGGTCGGGTTCCCATGGCAACCAGCAGTCGCTAGGCAACGCACAACTCTCCATCACCCATTCCAGAAGTCTGGCAGATGGAGAGCGAGAATGCCAAGGCAAGAAGCTTGAGAGAGAGAGAGAGAGAGAGAGAGAGAGAGAGAGAGAGAGGGGGGAGGGGGCGAGAAAGGGAGAGAGAGAGAGAGAAAGAGGGAGGAGAGAGAGAGAGAAAGAGGGTGAGAGGGGAGAGAGAGAAAGTGAGAAAGCGAGAGGGGGGAGGGGGAGCGAGAGAGAAAGCGAGAGAGAGAGGGGGAGAGAGAGAAAGAGAGAGAAAGTGAGAAAGAGAGGGGGAGAGGGGGAGCGAGAGAGAAAGCGAGAGAGAGAAAGAGAGGGGGAGAGAGAAAGAGAGGAGAGAGTGTGAGGAAGAGAGAGAGAGAGAGAGAAAGAGAACAGAGGGAGACATTAGGAAAGAATATAGCGGAGATAGCTGAAGAATTAAAAAACAGAGGAGCTGTAAAATGATGATGCAATCCAAAATGAACATAACCTCGTCTATTATCCCCCTCTTCCTCCTTCTCTCCGCCCCAATCCCTCCATCAGAGCAGTTCCATGTCTCCCCACAGCCACACGGGGCAGCATCGGGGCAATTAAAGGAGAACTCCGGTCAATTTTGACACGTACAGTGGGTACGGAAAGTATTCAGACCCCTTTAAATTTTTCACTCTTTGTTTCATTGCAGGCATTTTCCAAAAATCAAAAAAGTTCATTTTATTTCTCAGTAATGTACACTCAGCACCCCATCTTGGACAGAAAAAAACAGAAATGTAGAAATTTTTGCAAATTTATTAAAAAACAAAAACTGAAATATCACATGGTCATAAGTATTCAGACCCTTTGCCGTGACCCTCATATGTAACTCAGGTGCTGTCTATTTCTTCTGATCATCCTTGAGATGGTTCTACACCTTCATTGGAGTCCAGCTGTGTTTGATTATACTGATTGGACTTGATTAGGAAAGCCACACACCTGTCTATATAAGACCTTACAGCTCACAGTGCATGTCAGAGCAAATGACAATCATGAGGTCAAAGGAACTGCCTGAGGAGCTCAGAGACAGAATTGTGGCAAGGCACAGATCTGGTCAAGGTTACAAAAAAATTTCTGCTGCACTTAAGGTTCCTAAGAGCACAGTGGCCTCCATAATCCTCAAATGGAAGACGTTTGGGACGACCAGAACCCTTCCTAGAGCTGGCCGTCCGGCCAAACTGAGCTATCGGGGGAGAAGAGCCTTGGTGAGAGAGGCAAAGAAGAACCCAATGGTCACTGTGGCTAAGCTCCAGAGATGCAGTCGGGAGATGGGAGAAAGTTGTAGTAAGTCAACCATCACTGCAGCAATCCACCAGTCGGGGCTTTATGGCAGAGTGGCCCGAAGGAAGCCTCTCCTCAGTGCAAGACACATGAAAGCCCGCATGGAGTTTGCTAAAAAACACCTGAAGGACTCCAAGATGGTGATAAATAAAATCCTCTGGTCTGATGAGACCAAGATAGAACTTTTTGGCCTTAATTCTAAGCGGTATGTGTGGAGAAAACCAGGCACTGCTCATCACCTGTCCAATACAGTCTCAACAGTGAAGTATGGTGGTGGCAGCATCATGCTGTGGGGGTGTTTTTCAGCTGCAGGGACAGGACGACTGGTTGCAATCGAGGGAAAGATGAATGCGGCCAAGTACAGGGATATCCTGGACGAAAACCTTTTCCAGAGTGCTCTGGACCTCAGACTGGGCCGAAGGTTTACCTTCCAACAAGACAATGACCCTAAGCACACCGCTAAAATAACGAAGGAGTGGCTTCACAACAACTCCGTGGCTGTTCTTGAATGGCCCAGCCAGAGCCCTGACTTAAACCCAATTGAGCATCTCTGGAGAGACCTGAAAATGACTGTCCACCAACGTTTACCATCCAACCTGACAGAACTGGAGAGGATCTGCAAGGAGGAATGGCAGAGGATACCCAAATCCAGATGTGAAAAACTTGTTGCATCTTTCCCAAAACGACTCATGGCTGTATTAGATCAAAAGGGTGCTTCTACTAAATACTGAACAAAGGGTCTGAATACTTATGACCATGTGATATTTCAGTTTTTGTTTAATAAATTTGCAAAAATTTCTACATTTCTGTTTTTTTCTGTCCAAGATGGGGTGCTGAGTGTACATTACTGAGAAATAAAATGAACTTTTTTGATATTTGGAAAATGGCTGCAATGAAACAAAGAGTGAAAAATTTAAAGGGGTCTGAATACTTTCCGTACCCACTGTAGCTCTGTTGTTTGTACATGTGGAGGTCTGTCAGGAGAGAGAGAAACTAACCAATCAGGTGCTGCCTACGCCGAGTTATCCTCCTGCTAGCGTTAGCACCCAACAGGCGTCAACAGGGCAAGTTATAAACGTGTTGTTAGCCTCTTAACATGTGCAACATGTCATTAAAAGTGCTTTCAGTGATTCCTTCAGAGTGAACACAGTGAATCTGACAGCTGGAGATGTGACAGACGACGTGTTAATTCAGCCAGTGCACATACTGCTCGACTAGTGTGAAGTCCACACTAGTCTAAACACGACTTCCTGTCACATCTCCAGCTGTCAAATTCACTGTGTTCACTCTGAAGGTAACTCTGCACATGGGGGTCGGCCCTTTTAATGACATTTTGAACATGTTTAGAGGCTAAAAACATGTTTAAAACTTGTGAAAAATAAACTTCTAGAGACAATACATCATGAGACATTTCTAAAAAAACTAGCCAGTCTGACATGGACCTGATCTGTGAAGAACAGCATAGTCAATATGAACAATATATATCAATATAACTAATAATGACTATGGTTACCTGGTCCTCAGGTCTCTGCAGGGTAAATCCAGACAGCTAGCTAGACTATCTGTCCAATCTGAGTCTCTGTTGACGACTAAAACTACTTCTGAACGTACACATGTTCCACCAAAACAACTTCCTGTTTCTGCCTGTCCAATCTGAGGACTATGGTTACCTGGTCCTCAGATCTCTGCAGGGTAAATCCAGACAACTAGCTAGACTATCTGTCCAATCTGAGGACTATGGTTACCTGGTCCTCAGGTCTCTGCAGGGTAAATCCAGACAGCTAGCTAGACTATCTGTCCAATCAGAGGACTATGGTTACCTGGTCCTCAGATCTCTGCAGGGTAAATCCAGACAGCTAGCTAGACTATCTGTCCAATCTGAGGACTATGGTTACCTGGTCCTCAGATCTCTGCAGGGTAAATCCAGACAGCTAGCTAGACTATCTGTCCAATCTGAGGACTATGGTTACCTGGTCCTCAGATCTCTGCAGGGTAAATCCAGACAGCTAGCTAGACTATCTGTCCAATCTGAGTCTCTGTTGACGACTAAAACTACTTCTGAACGTACACATGTTCCACCAAAACAACTTCCTTCCTGAGACTATTTAGCAGCGGCACCGTGGCTCTGTCCGGCGCTTAGCCCCGCCCACGATGATTGTGATTGGTTTACAGAAACGCCAATAAACCAGAGCAGGTTTTTCTCCCATCCAGGAATGCTGCGTGTACTAGCCAGACCCTCCTCTGCAGCGCTGTGGAGGAAGGTCCTAAGAAGGTCTAACTAATTCCTAATTTCTGCTTTTCCAACTCAAACATTAGGTATAATTTCCTATAAATGAGGTTTATTGACCATAAATTCCAAATATCACTGCAAAACTAAAGTTAATAAGTTAGTGTTACGTAGTGTTGAAAATGTCAAAAAAAAGTGACAAACATTGAAAACATACAGCTCGTTATTGTAGAAAAACACTTATTTTTTAATTATTCAAGGTGAAGTGGAGGCCAGCATGCCTGCTATATTTAGAACGTACAGAATTACATAATGGTCATTGTGCCTGACCCTAATTTTGTCTGGCCCATGGACTTTGGAATATAAGACATGTTTTCAGTTAGTTCACATGGGTTCATTCATGGTTTTGATGCCTTCAGTGAGAATCTACAATGTAAATAGTGAAAATAGAGGAAAGGGTTAGTGTGTTCAAACTTTTGGCCTTTACTGTATATTAAAGAGACTTCAGATACAGTATTAGGGGACCACTAAGGTCTAAAAGAGACTTCAGATACAGTATTGGGGACCACTAAGGTCTATATAAAAGAGACTTCAGATACAGTATTAGGGACCACTAAGGTCTATATAAAGAGACTTCAGATACAGTATTAGGGGACCACTAAGGTCTATATAAAAGAGACTTCAGATACAGTATTAGGGGACCACTAAGGTCTATATAAAAGAGACTTCAGATACAGTATTAGAGGGACCACTAAGGTCTATATAAAAGAGACTTCAGATACAGTATTAGGGGACCACTAAGGTCTATATAAAAGAGACTTCAGATACAGTATTAGGGGACCACTAAGGTCTATATAAAGAGACTTCAGATACAGTATTAGGGGACCACTAAGGTCTATATAAAAGAGACTTCAGATACAGTATTAGAGGACCACTAAGGTCTATATAAAAGAGACTTCAGATACAGTATTAGGGACCACTAAGGTCTATATAAAAGAGACTTCAGATACAGTATTAGGGGACCCGAGACGACGTCCTCAAATGTCTTGTTTTGTCCACAACTCAAAGATATTCAGTTTACTGCCACAGAGGAGAGAAGAAACTAGAAGATATTCACATTTAACAAGCTGCAATCACAGAATATTTACTCTTTGAAATGAACGGCTTATTAAAATATTTTCTTTTAACATCTCGATCGATTAATCTTTGCCGCTCTACTGCAATCGGTAATGTTTCCAAAAGTCTAGAGTGTAAAATAAAAAGGATTTATTTTTTTTTATTATTGAATAAAGTGAGCAGAATAAAAACGGCTGTGTTGAGGCATCACAGTTTTGTGTGAATCAAAAGCAGCATTTCATAAGAGTTGAAGGGCATCAGGATAATAAAGGCAGGCGGGTTATCAAAGCATGGAGGAGTCTTTGTGTCCTGTTATGTACGACAGGACGGATCTTTCTTTACAAATGGTATCCGAATGATGAAATAATGCAATGAATAAAACAGCTCAACTAATTAAAACGTGCTTATAAAACAGAGATCTAACTCTAAAGAGGTGTCAGTGTATCTTACTATACAGCGGTGCTCATAAGTTTACATGCCCATGCTGGTGTATACTTATGCCCACTGTATTTTAACATAGGGGGTGTATACTTATACCCCCTGTATTTTAACATAGGGGGTGTATACTTATGCCCCCTGTATTTTAACATAGGGGGGTGTATACTTATGCCCCCTGTATTTTAACATAGGGGGGTGTATACTTATACCCCCTGTATTTTAACATAGGGGGTGTATACTTATGCCCCTGTATTTTAACATAGGGGGGTGTATACTTATACCCACTGTATTTTAACATAGGGGGGTGTATACTTATACCCCCTGTATTTTAACATAGGGGGTGTATACTTATGCCCCTGTATTTTAACATAGGGGGGTGTATACTTATGCCCCCTGTATTTTAACATAGGGGGGTGTATACTTATACCCCCTGTATTTTAACATAGGGGGTGTATACTTATGCCCCTGTATTTTAACATAGGGGGGTGTATACTTATACCCACTGTATTTTAACATAGGGGGTGTATACTTATGCCCCCTGTATTTTAACATAGGGGGGTGTATACTTATGCCCCCTGTATTTTAACATAGGGGGGTGTATACTTATACCCACTGTATTTTAACATAGGGGGGTGTATACTTATGCCCCCTGTATTTTAACATAGGGGGTGTATACTTATGCCCCCTGTATTTTAACATAGGGGGGTGTATACTTATGCCCCTGTATTTTAACATAGGGGGGTGTATACTTATGCCCCCTGTATTTTAACATAGGGGGGTGTATACTTATGCCCCCTGTATTTTAACATAGGGGGGTGTATACTTATGCCCCCTGTATTTTAACATAGGGGGGTGTATACTTATGCCCCCTGTATTTTTACTGTATTTTAAGGAATAAAATGAATTTATTTATGATACATTATTCATTCACGAAGAACATTGGTGTCCTTAAAGGTTGGATTTCACCTTATTTTTTAGTTAAGACATTAAGATCAATTTCCAAATTATGATTTTTTTTTTATTCCTCTTTTTAGTCAACTTAAGCATGGGCATGTAAACTCATGAACAAAACTGTAACTCTGTTTTACATCAAATACAGCATGGACCCAGCATGAATAGCACACCTAACAGGCAGCTTGTTGATTTTAAGATTCTCAGACCGTAAAGCAACAGGTTCATTTCGGCGGTCACGGTTTTTATTGCTGAAACCGGTGCCCGGACACCGTTCTGGTCACGCGTCTGGAGTGTGTTACGCAGCTATCTCTTGTTGCATGCAAAGCCTCATATTTGCCATTCAAATGTGTACAGCACACAGGATCTCTGGTGCTCTCATCACTATTTCCCAAAACCCACCAGACTCCATTTAAAAAAGCAATACTTTTAGCGTGTATAGAGCAAACACATTTTTTACATGTAAATCTGTAAAATATGTGTTTATTTCAATCAAAACTAGAGTTGAGATGGTTGGAAAAGTGGAAAGACGACCCAAAACGGCTTTTAATAGTTTTATTTTGTTTCCGACGACTTTAAATGAAGTGTATTTTACGATGCTAAAATTACTATTTATTTACATGGAGTCTGGTGTGTTTAGCGAAAGTAATTTCGCGGATGTTTTTATGTTTAAAAAAATAAATCATACTCTTTAACAGAAAGGTCGACCTCCTTAGAAATCCTTTGCTTAATGTTGACCGACACTTAGACTAATAATCTGAGTCTGTCAGCGGCAAAACAAGCACTTTTTTCAGAAAAAGATCAATACAAACTGGACAATTGCCCTATTGACTTGCATTGCGGCACAACACCATTGACTGAATGCGTGACGAAATCCTGGTTTTTATGAGAGAAAAAGCAGAGACGTCCACATTAGTGGAGAGTAAAACTAACTGTTACTAAGCAGGCGACAACCGTCTGTTAATTACCTGGAAGGTAAATGTCCCACAGGTAAAAGGCACGTTGACCTGCCGGGTATCAGGTGTTTCTGGAAGACTTGCTAATGAGACCTGAGAGCCCGATTAATGATCGGTAACCAGGGGACGGGGCTCTGGCTCAGAGGAAGACCGTAAGACAGGTGAGATGGGGGACAAGTGAGGTCACAATAAACATCACACATATGTCTTCTCCACCGAGGCAGTTCTGGTGCTGGTTCGGAGTCAGTGTGCCAGATATCGAACCGGTTCTTTGCTTTTCCAAATAAACCTGGCTCTGGGCCAAGAACACGGGTTCCAACTCAGCACCAACGTAGCGCTGGTCTAGAGATAAGAACCGGTTACTTCAGGTGCTGGGGGGGCGGGGTTATCATGATGTTCAAAAACCAAAACTTCTGGCGGACATTTTTAAAACATCGGTCAGCTGTTAACCATAGAGCTGTTAATGTTAGCTTCGGACATGGATGAGAAACCAGAACCACCGCGGTCTGTGGAGGAAACCAGAACCACCGTGGTCTGTGGAGGAAACCAGAACCACCGTGGTCTGTGGAGGACCCCAACGGTCTGCTGGCTCTCAGGCTGGGGAAGATCCAGCTGGTTCTTAGATAACTGGTGAGGAGATCCAGCACCGAACTGGCACCAGCACCAGAACCAGCACCTGGTCAGCCTTGGTGGAAAAGACACCCAATCCTAGGCCTCTAGGATTGGGCGTCGAGAACCGGTTCCAACCTGCAATCGCTTAAAAACTACGATTCCAGTGGATTAGAGTCTTAATAGACTTGGTCGGCATTACTGGGAAACCCAGCCATTCTAACTAACGAGCGTAGACATCGTTAGCTGTTCATCTTTGTCATATCTGCAGTTGTTTTGTTGCTTGGTACGATGCCGAAAAGTAGCAGTGTGGCTTTCTGCGCCTCTAATAAGTTAAAAATCCCACCGTCCCAACCAAAACCGACGCCTCTGCCGTTACCCGTCTGTCTCTATGTTACCCGTCTCTATGTTACCCGTCTCTATGTTACCTGTCTCTATGTTACCCGTCTCTATGTTACCCGTCTCTATGTTACCCGTCTCTATGTTACCTGTCTCTATGTTACCTGTCTCTATGTCTCTATATACCTGTCTCTATATACCTGTCTCTATGTTACCTGTCTCTATGTTACCTGTCTCTATGTTACCTGTCTCTATGTTACCTGTCTCTATGTCTCTATATACCGGTCTCTATATACCTGTCTCTATGTTACCTGTCTTTATATACCGGTCTCTATATACCGGTCTCTATATACCGGTCTCTATGTTACCTGTCTCTATGTCTCTATATACCGGTCTCTATATACCGGTCTCTATATACCTGTTCCTATATACCTGTCTCTATATACCTGTCTCTATATACCTGTCTCTATATACCGGTCTCTATGTTACCCATCTCTATGTTACCCGTCTCTATGTTACCCGTCTCTATGTTACCCGTCTCTATATACCTGTCTCTATGTTACCTGTCTCTATGTCTCTATATATCCGTCTCTGTATACTTGTCTCTGTATACCTGTCTCTATTTTACCCGTCTCTATGTTACCTGTCTCTATGTTACCTGTCTCTGTATACCTGTCTCTATATACCTGTCTCTATATACCTGTCTCTATGTTACCTGTCTCTGTATACCTGTCTCTATATACCTGTCTCTATGTTAACCGTCTCTATGTCTCTATGTTACCTGTCTCTATGTTACCCGTCTCTATATACCCGTCTCTGTATACCTGTCTCTATGTTACCCGTCTCTATGTTACCCGTCTCTATGTTACCCGTCCCTATGTTACCCGTCCCTATGTTACCTGTCTCTATGTTACCCGTCCCTATGTTACCTGTCTTTATGTTACCTGTCTCTATATACCTCTCTATGTTAACCGTCTCTATGTTACCTGTCTCTATGTTACCCGTCTCTATATACCCGTCTCTGTATACCTGTCTCTATGTTACCCGTCTCTATGTTACCCGTCTCTATGTTACCCGTCCCTATGTTACCCGTCCCTATGTTACCTGTCTTTATGTTACCTGTCTCTATATACCTCTCTATGTTAACCGTCTCTATGTTACCTGTCTCTATGTTACCTGTCTCTATATTACCTGTCTATGTTACCCGTCTCTATGTTACCTGTCTCTATGTTACCTGTCTCTATATACCTGTCTTTGTTACCCGTCTCTATGTTACCTGTCTCTATGTTACCTGTCTCTATGTTACCTGTCTCTATGTTACCTGTCTCTATGTTACTTGTCTCTATGTTACCTGTCTCTATGTTACCTGTCTCTATGTTACCTGTCTCTATATACCTGTCTCTATGTTACCTGTCTCTATGTTACCCGTCTCTATGTTACCTGTTTCTATGTTACCTGGTGATGGATTTGACCGTGTTTATATCCATGTGCATGTAACAGACTGTGAAAACAAATCTCCCTCATTGGACAATAAATATCTACAAGTGTTATATATGTTGCATAATAAGTGTTCAAATCATGGGTTGGTTGAGTGTCATGAGTTCCTCTCCCCCTCCTCACACACACACACACACACACACACACACACACACACACACACACACACACACTAGCAGAAAGGAAGTTTGAGGTGATGATGGTGAACTTAACGAGAGCAACAAGTCTGAGAGAGGGAGCGAGCTGAAGACAGAGAGAGGAGGAGGAGGAGGCCGGGAGAATTAACAAGGTTGATCCTCCCGGGGGGGCTGAGACCTAGAACAGTAAGTAAATCCAGCAGAAGCCCGCAGGGCGGCGGCGGTCCCGCGGTACCGCCGGTACCGCCGCTACGCCACAACTACTGGCACGCAGCCCCGTCTGCTCGGAGTGGAAACACTCGGAGGAGCCGGCGCTGATGCACCGCTACCGGCTGGAGGGCAGGAGGAAGCAGGGGACATGACGCTCTGCATTACATGTACATACCCTGCACACACACACACACACACACACACACACACACACACACACGTCTCACTATCTTTGTGGGGACCAGTCATTGACATAATGCATTCCCTAGCCCCTTACCCTAACCTTAACCATCAAACCTAAATGCCTAAACTTAACCCTTACCCTAACCCTAACCATAACCTAATTCTAACCCTGATCCTAAAACCAGGTCTTATTCCTCAAACAGCCCTTTAAAGTTATGGGGACCAGCATTTTGTCCCCACAAAGCTGTCAGGACCCCATAAGTATACTGTATTTCCAGTTTTTGGTCCCCACAAATGTAGTAAAACCTGGCACACACACACACACACACACACACAGTAACTCTGCAGAGATGTGACCGCGGGGTCTGTAGACATGCTACAGCTTTAAGAGAATAAGGCGACATCAACACAGCTCCAGTAGAAGAACTGATCTCCGTTTCAACCAACACACACAAACCAAAATATCTCCTCAACAATCTCGTATACTGGATATAAACAGGAAGCAGCGGGGAGACTCCGCCCGTTGCTGGCAGTTGCCATGGTAACGTCAGTAGCTTCTCTAAATAACATTAGGGAACATATTTATTGTATTTATTTTCCAGCTCCTACTACGTGGGCCCCGTCTCGCTGTAACGCAGAGTATATCCCGCGTGTCTTTACGACGTGTAACATTAGACAGCCAATCACAGTCTGCATTTTGGCCGACTTGATATGCTCTGCTGGAAGGCGGGCTCAAATGAGCAATCTGATTGGTGGAGAGCGAACCTGGAAACGAGGGGCGGGATGAGCGCAACAACAGTCTCTCCAAATCTGAGGAACATCAGACACATTCAGCAACTGCACGGCCCGTTTCTCACTTCAAATGTTTGGGATTTTATTAAATTGGTATCGGGGGGGTTTCTACAACATATCATATTTGATGTGTATAATATAGTATATTGTATATACATGTATATGTATAAATATATAAAGTATAATGTGTATAATACCCTAATAAGGCCCAAGGGGGATACGGCATCGTATCGCAATATTTTCAGTGGTATTACTGCATCGATACACAGGCGCCAAGTATGGATCTGTTATTATATATTATTATATAATATACATGTGTTATATATTATATATGTGTGGGTCAGTTTGTCCCATTAATAACATTGAAGTGAAATTTTATCTTTTTAGATGAAACACATGTTGATAATTTTCCTTTTGGGGAGGTCATTAGAAATTGGGGAAAAATCAGAAGTTGGGAAAAAAAGGTTATAAATTGCAATATATCGCAGAATATTGCAATATGCTAAAAATCGCAATAACACCGTATTGTGACTTGAGTACCTTGAGTACCCCCCCCATACCGCTCCCCCTCTCAGGTCTATCCACTGTCACTATGATAAAAAGGGGAAAGAACACCCCAAAAAATAATCTTTAAAACTAAAAGCGATGGTTATATTTAATGGTGCGGCCTCTTCTTCCCCTCGCCGAGCCCTGCAGGCTCCGCCCCGTCTGCAGCGCTCCACCCGCCCAGTCTGCAGCGCTCCACTCCACCCGCCCCGTCTGCAGCGCTCCACCCGCCCCGTCTGCAGCGCTCCACTCCACCCGCCTCGTCTGCAGCGCTCCACCCGCCCCGTCTGCAGCGCTCCACTCCACCCGTCCCGTCTGCAGCGCTCCACCCGCCCCGTCTGCAGCGCTCCACCCGCCCCGTCTGCAGCGCTCCACCCGCCCCGTCTGCAGCGCTCCGCTCCACCCGCCCCGTCTGCAGCGCTCCACCCGTCCCGTCTGCAGCGCTCCACCCGCCCCGTCTGCAGCGCTCCACCCGCCCCGTCTGCAGCGCTCCACCCGCCCCGTCTGCAGCGCTCCACTCCACCCGTCCCGTCTGCAGCGCTCCACTCCACCCGCCCCGTCTGCAGCGCTCCACTCCACCCGTCCCGTCTGCAGCGCTCCACCCGCCCCGTCTGCAGCGCTCCACTCCACCCGTCCCGTCTGCAGCGCTCCACCCGCCCCGTCTGCAGCGCTCCACCCGCCCCGTCTGCAGCGCTCCACCCGCCCCGCTGAGGGCTCCTTTAACGCAGTAACGGGGGGGGGAAATAAAAACGCTCGGGACTTACCGATCTTCTGGTTGAAGATTTTGTCGAATGTCAGTTCGTCTCTCTCCTCGAGGTACTTCTGCATCACACTGCGAATACTGTGGGAGACAGAGGCGGAGGGAAGGGGGTTAATGCACACTCAGGTAGATTAGATTAGACTTCATCCCACAGCGGGGACAGTTCCTTATTTTATACAGCAGCAGCATTTTCTACAATAACAACAAAAACAAACACAACAAGGTATGAGGACACATAGGAGGAACTTAGCTTTGGATCATATAGCTCACAGTGTGCTTACTCTGGGGGGGGGGCATCGATACAGCGTAGTATCGCGATATTTTCAGTGGTAATACTGCATCGATACACAGGCGCCAAGCATGGATCTGTTATTATATATTATATATGTGTTATATATTATATATTATATATATGTTATATATTATATATGTGTTATATATTATATGTGTGTTATATATTATATATGTGTTATATATTATATATGTTATATATTATATGTGTTATATATTATATGTTATATATGTGCTATATATTATATATGTGTTATATATTATATATTATATATATGTTATATATTATATATATGTTATATATTATATATGTGTTATATATTATATGTGTGTTATATATTATATATGTGTTATATATTATATATGTTATATATTATATGTGTTATATATTATATATGTTATATATTATATGTGTTATATATTATATGTTATATATGTGCTATATATTATATATGTGTTATATATTATATATGTTATATATTATATATGTTTTATATATTATATATGTTACATATTATATGTGTTACATATTATATGTGTTACATATTATATATTATATATGTGTTATTATATATGTTACATATTATATATTATATATGTGTTATATATTATATATATATGTTATATATTATATGTGTTATATAATATATATTATATATATGTTATATATTATATATGTGTTATATATTATATATTATATGTGTGTTATATATTATATATGTGTTATGTATTTTATATGTTATATATGTGTTATATATTATATATGTGTTATATATATGTTATATATTATATATGTTATATATTATATATGTGTTATATATTATATATGTTATATATTATATATGTTATATATTATATATGTTATATATTATATATGTGTTATATATTATATATTATATGTGTGTTATATATTATATGTGTGTTATATATTATATATGTGTTATGTATTTTATATATTATATATGTGTTATATATTATATATATTATATATGTGTTATATATTATATATGTGTTATATATTATATATATTATATATGTGTTATATATTATATATGTGTTATATATTATATATGTGTGGGTCAGTTTGTCCCATTAATAACATTGAAGTGAGATGAACAAAGAGAAATGTTTCTTTTTAGATGAAACAGATGTTTCCTTTTGGGGACGTGTATATGTATATATTGTGTATATATTAGTGTGTATATATTGTGTATACATTAGTGTGTATAATTAGTTTTGGTTGTTTTGTATGTGTAAGCACATTGTGAGCGACAATGCTCCAAAGATAAATTCCTCGTATGTGTCCTCACACCTGGGGAATAAAGCTGATTCATTTTAAATGGAAAAAATTTTAGAAAATTGCAATATATCGCAGAATATAGCAATATGTTTAAAATCGCAATAACATTGTATCGTGGCATAAGTATCGTTATGATATCGTATCGGGAGGCGCACGCACACACACACACACACCCACCCACACCCCCACACACACTCTAAATAGAAACAATAGAGACAGGTTGAGGCAACTGTTATGTTATGACTGTTATGTTGTGTTATGACTGTTATGTTGTGTTGTGTTATGACTGTTATGTTGTGTTATGACTGTTATGTTGTGTTATGACTGTTATGTTGTGTTATGACTGTTATGTTATGTTATGACTGTTATGTTATGTTATGACTGTTATGTTATGACTGTTACGTTATGTTATAACTGTTACGTTATGTTATAACTGTTACGTTATGCTGTTACGTTATGTTATAACTGTTACGTTATGTTATAACTGTTATGTTATAACTGTTATGTTATGTTATGTTATAACTGTTATATTATGTTATGTTATGTTATAACTGTTATGTTATGTTATGTTATGACTGTTATGTTATGTTATGTTATGTTATAACTGTTATGTTATGTTATGTTATAACTGTTATATTATGTTATGTTATAACTGTTATATTATGTTATGTTATAACTGTTATGTTATGTTATGTTATAACTGTTATGTTATGTTATAACTGTTATATTATGTTATGTTATGTTATAACTGTTATGTTATGTTATAACTGTTATGTTATGTTATAACTGTTATGTTATGTTATGTTATAACTGTTATGTTATGTTATATTATGTTATAACTGTTATATTATGTTATGTTATATTATAACTGTTATGTTATGTTATATTATGTTATAACTGTTATGTTATGTTATGTTATAACTGTTATATTATGTTATGTTATATTATAACTGTTATGTTATGTTATGTTATAATTGTTATATTATGTTATGTTATGTTATACTATAACTGTTATGTTATGTTATGTTATAACTGTTATGTTATGTTATAACTGTTATATTATGTTATGTTATATTATGTTATAACTGTTATGTTATGTTATAACTGTTATATTATGTTATGTTATATTATGTTATAACTGTTATGTTATGTTATAACTGTTATGTTATGTTATAACTGTTATATTATGTTATGTTATATTATAACTGTTATGTTATGTTATAACTGTTATGTTATGTTATGTTATAACTGTTATATTATGTTATGTTATGTTATAATATAACTGTTATGTTATGTTATATTATAACTGTTATGTTATGTTATATTATGTTATAACTGTTATGTTATGACTGTTATGTTATGTTATAACTGTTATATTATGTTATGTTATATTATAACCGTTATGCTATGTTATGTTATATTATGTTATGTTATAACTGTTATATTATGTTATGTTATGTTATACTATAACTGTTATGTTATGTTATATTATGTTATAACTGTTACGTTATGTTATAACTGTTACGTTATGCTGTTACGTTATGTTATAACTGTTATGTTATGTTATAACTATGTTATGTTATAACTGTTACGTTATGTTATAACTGTTACGTTATGTTATAACTGTTATGTTATAACTGTTATGTTATGTTATATTATAACTATTATGTTATGTTATAACTGTTATATTATGTTATGTTATATTATAACTGTTATGTTATGTTATATTATGTTATAACTGTTATGTTATGTTATGTTATAACTGTTATATTATGTTATGTTATATTATAACTGTTATGTTATGTTATGTTATAACTGTTATATTATGTTATGTTATGTTATACTATAACTGTTATGTTATGTTATGTTATAACTGTTATGTTATGTTATAACTGTTATATTATGTTATGTTATATTATGTTATAACTGTTATGTTATGTTATAACTGTTATATTATGTTATGTTATATTATGTTATAACTGTTATGTTATGTTATAACTGTTATGTTATGTTATAACTGTTATATTATGTTATGTTATGTTATAACTGTTATGTTATGTTATAACTGTTATGTTATGTTATGTTATAACTGTTATATTATGTTATGTTATGTTATAATATAACTGTTATGTTATGTTATATTATAACTGTTATGTTATGTTATATTATGTTATAACTGTTATGTTATGACTGTTATGTTATGTTATAACTGTTATATTATGTTATGTTATATTATAACTGTTATGCTATGTTATGTTATATTATGTTATGTTATAACTGTTATATTATGTTATGTTATGTTATACTATAACTGTTATGTTATATTATGTTATATTATGTTATAACTGTTATGTTATGTTATAACTGTTATGTTATGTTATGTTATAACTGTTATATTATGTTATGTTATATTATAACTGTTATGTTATGTTATGTTATAACTGTTATATTATGTTATGTTATAACTGTTATGTTATGTTATATTATGTTATAACTGTTATGTTATGTTATAACTGTTATATTATGTTATGTTATGTTATAACTGTTATGTTATGTTATGTTATGACTGTTATGTTATGTTATGTTATAACTGTTATGTTATGTTATGTTATAACTGTTATATTATGTTATGTTATAACTGTTATATTATGTTATGTTATAACTGTTATGTTATGTTATAACTGTTATATTATGTTATGTTATGTTATAACTGTTATATTATGTTATGTTATGTTATAACTGTTATGTTATGTTATGTTATAACTGTTATGTTATGTTATGTTATAACTGTTATGTTATGTTATGTTATAACTGTTATGTTATGTTATGTTATAACTGTTATGTTATGTTATGTTATGTTATGTTATAACTGTTATGTTATGTTATGTTATAACTGTTATATTATGTTATGTTATAACTGTTATGTTATGTTATGTTATAACTGTTATGTTATGTTATGTTATATTATAACTGTTATGTTATGTTATATTATAACTGTTATGTTATGTTATGTTATAACTGTTATATTATGTTATGTTATATTATAACTGTTATGTTATGTTATAACTGTTATATTATGTTATGTTATAACTGTTATGTTATATTATGTTATAACTGTTATGTTATGTTATAACTGTTATATGTTATGTTATATTATAACTGTTATGTTATGTTATAACTGTTATATTATGTTATGTTATATTATAACTGTTATGTTATGTTATGTTATAACTGTTATATTATGTTATGTTATATTATAACTGTTATGTTATGTTATGTTATAACTGTTATGTTATAACTGTTATGTTATGTTATTTGCTCAGATACGTCGGCCCCGCCTCCACCTCCCGTCTGTGATCCCGGCCTTGATTTGGGACTCTCCCTGCCTCCTTACCTGCCCCCCCCCCCTCCCCCCGACACAGTCAAAGCTGCAGGGGAGAGAAGAGGAACACAAGGGACGCTGCGGGGGAACCTGGAGAGATACACGCTGCCCTGGGAAAAGGGCATTAATGAGAATGAGAGTCAGGAGGATGAATCAATTACCCCCTCCCCCTCTCCTCCCCCCTCCTCCCCCCACGGGCCCATTAACACCGGTGGAAAGTGGCCAGGTCTCACCTCCGCGGGCGGATAATGAGCATGTGCTCGGAGGACTCCTCGCGCCGTGTGACCAGGTCACAATACGCAGTGTTGGTATAAAGTATTCAGATCCTGTACTGCAGTATAAGTACTAATACCACACTGTAAAAATACTCTGTTAAATGCTAAAGTCCTGCATTGGAAATGTATTTTCAGTAAAAGTCTGTAAGTATCTTCAGGACAATGTAGTTAAAGTATTAAAAGTAGAGATCATCCTCCCGTTGTAGAAAGAGTAAAGGATCCAATCAGCTGTTTAATGACATCATCATCTCAGCTGGACCTGTCTTTTCTTTCTGTCTTTGTCTTTTTCCCCCGTCTCTTAATTTCTGTCTCTTTCTGTGTTTCTCTTTCTGTCTTTGTCTTTTTTTCCCCTTTCTGTCTCATTCTTTGTCTTTCTTTCTGTCTTTTTTCCCTGTCTCTTTATTTCTGTCTCTTTCTGTCTTTGTCTTTCGGCCTTTTTTCTGTCTCTTTTTCTTTGTCTCCTTCTTTCTGTCTTTGTCTTTTTCCCCCGTCTCTTTCTTTCTGTCTCTTTCTGTGTTTCTCTTTCTGTCTTTGTCCGTCTTTTTTCTTTGTCTCATTCTTTGTCTTTCTTTCTGTCTTTTTTCCCTGTCTCTTTATTTCTGTTTCTTTCTGTCTTTTTTCTGTCTCATTCTTTGTCTTTGTCTCTTTTTGTCTTTTTCCCTGGTCTATTTCTGTCTTTTTTCCCTCTCTTTATTTCTGTCTCTGTCTCTGTTCTTTGTCTTTTTCTTTCTTCAGTCTGTCTCTTTCTGTCTTTGTCTCTTTCTGTCTTTCTTTCTGTCTTTGGGTCTTTTTCTGTCTCTTTTTCTTTCTGTCTCATTCTTTCTGTCTTAGTCTCTTTTCGTCTTTTTCCCTTGTCTATTTCTGTCTTTTTTCCCCTTCTTAAATTCTGTCTCTCTGCTTTTCTGTCTGTCTCTTTTCTTTGTCTTTTTCTTTCTGTCTCTTTCTTTCTGTCTTTGTCTCTTTTTGTCTTTTTCCCTAGTCTATTTCTGTCTCTTACTCTTTATTTCTGTCTCTTTCTTTCAGTCTGTCCATTTTTGTCTCTTCTGCTGTATCTAAGAATCGATTATGGTTGCCACCCTTACTCATTAGTGCGGTCGTTATTCAATCTATTCATTACTACTCCTACGCAGAATCTGCATAGCAACTGATGATGATGAATGTAGACGTGCTTTATACATACAGTGGGTACGGAAAGTATTCAGACCCCTTTAAATTTTTCACTCTTTGTTTCATTGCAGCCATTTTCCAAAAATCAAAAAAGTTCATTTTATTTCTCAGTAATGTACACTCAGCACCCCATCTTGGACAGAAAAAAACAGAAATGTAGAAATTTTTGCAAATTTATTAAAAAACAAAAACTGAAATATCACATGGTCATAAGTATTCAGACCCTTTGCCGTGACCCTCATATGTAACTCAGGTGCTGTCTATTTCTTCTGATCATCCTTGAGATGGTTCTACACCTTCATTGGAGTCCAGCTGTGTTTGATTATACTGATTGGACTTGATTAGGAAAGCCACACACCTGTCTATATAAGACCTTACAGCTCACAGTGCATGTCAGAGCAAATGACAATCATGAGGTCAAAGGAACTGCCTGAGGAGCTCAGAGACAGAATTGTGGCAAGGCACAGATCTGGTCAAGGTTACAAAAAAATTTCTGCTGCACTTAAGGTTCCTAAGAGCACAGTGGCCTCCATAATCCTCAAATGGAAGACGTTTGGGACGACCAGAACCCTTCCTAGAGCTGGCCGTCCGGCCAAACTGAGCTATCGGGGGAGAAGAGCCTTGGTGAGAGAGGCAAAGAAGAACCCAATGGTCACTGTGGCTAAGCTCCAGAGATGCAGTCGGGAGATGGGAGAAAGTTGTAGTAAGTCAACCATCACTGCAGCAATCCACCAGTCGGGGCTTTATGGCAGAGTGGCCCGAAGGAAGCCTCTCCTCAGTGCAAGACACATGAAAGCCCGCATGGAGTTTGCTAAAAAACACCTGAAGGACTCCAAGATGGTGATAAATAAAATCCTCTGGTCTGATGAGACCAAGATAGAACTTTTTGGCCTTAATTCTAAGCGGTATGTGTGGAGAAAACCAGGCACTGCTCATCACCTGTCCAATACAGTCCCAACAGTGAAGCATGGTGGTGGCAGCATCATGCTGTGGGGGTGTTTTTCAGCTGCAGGGACAGGACGACTGGTTGCAATCGAGGGAAAGATGAATGCGGCCAAGTACAGGGATATCCTGGACGAAAACCTTTTCCAGAGTGCTCTGGACCTCAGACTGGGCCGAAGGTTTACCTTCCAACAAGACAATGACCCTAAGCACACCGCTAAAATAACGAAGGAGTGGCTTCACAACAACTCCGTGGCTGTTCTTGAATGGCCCAGCCAGAGCCCTGACTTAAACCCAATTGAGCATCTCTGGAGAGACCTGAAAATGACTGTCCACCAACGTTTACCATCCAACCTGACAGAACTGGAGAGGATCTGCAAGGAGGAATGGCAGAGGATACCCAAATCCAGATGTGAAAAACTTGTTGCATCTTTCCCAAAACGACTCATGGCTGTATTAGATCAAAAGGGTGCTTCTACTAAATACTGAACAAAGGGTCTGAATACTTATGACCATGTGATATTTCAGTTTTTGTTTTTTAATAAATTTGCAAAAATTTCTACATTTCTGTTTTTTTCTGTCCAAGATGGGGTGCTGAGTGTACATTACTGAGAAATAAAATGAACTTTTTTGATTTTTGGAAAATGCCTGCAATGAAACAAAGAGTGAAAAATTTAAAGGGGTCTGAATACTTTCCGTACCCACTGTACAGTCCTGTTTCTGTATTACGAATGAAGCACAGGGTCCAGGTCTGTTGGGTTTCTTTTCTTCTTTTGGGATGTTAATTACTTGTTCTGCCCAACGATGTTTATGTTAAAAACAGAGAAAAGTACACTTCTAATTCCATAGTTAAGGTCCTATGACATGCTGCTTATTGGATGCTTTTATATAGACCTTAGTGGTCCCTAATACTGTATCTGAAGTCTCTTTATATAGACCTTAGTGGTCCCCTAATACTGTATCTGAAGTCTCTTTATATAGACCTTAGTGGTCCCCTAATACTGTATCTGAAGTCTCTTTTATATAGACCTTAGTGGTCCCCTAATACT
>JAQOOF010000359.1:0-32598 GCA_029931835.1 Etheostoma nigrum
CCATTTAAAAAGGCATTATATAGCTAATCAGTTAGCTAGCTAAAAAACGTGACCATGAGTAAAAGTATTAGCCTGATTACAAATATAACTGAACGTTAACAATCTAGTCATACAGCCTTAAACCATTAAAGTTTAGAAATCATCGCTGCCCATCAGACAGTAATACAAGGCTTATACACATACCCACATATACACACCCACGCACACACACACACACACGCATATACACACACAGACAGACACACATACCCACACAGCGTATCACGGACCATTTAAAAGTCATTATACAGCCAAGCTGTTAGCTAGCTAGCTAAAAACGGGCCATGAGTAAAAGTATTAGCCTGATTAAAAAATATAGCTGAACGTTAACAATCTAGTCATATAACCTTCCATTAAGTTTTTAAAACCATCGCACGCCGTCAGAACAACGCTTACACACACCCACACAGCGTATCACGGACCATTTAAAAGTCATTATACAGCTAATCAGTTACCTAGCTAAAACGGCATAATAGTATAAGTAATAGTCTAATAATAAATATAACTGCTACATCCTGGAAATCGTACACGTTAACAATCTAGTCATACAGCCTTAAACCATTAAAGTTTAGAAATCGTCGCTGCCCGTCAGACACCGCTACGAACCAAACATCCCACGCACACACACACACACACACACATATACACACACACACACACACACACACACACACACACACACACCAGCGTATCACGGACCATTTAAAAAGTCATTATACAGCCAAGCTGTTAGCTAGCTAGCTAAAAACGGGCCATGAGTAAAAGTATTAGCCTGATTAAAAAATATAGCTGAACGTTAACAATCTAGTCATATAACCTTCCATTAAGTTTTTAAAACCATCGCACGCCGTCAGAACAACGCTTACACACACCCACACAGCGTATCACGGACCATTAAGTCATTATACAGCTAATCAGTTACCTAGCTAAAACGGCATAATAGTATAAGTAATAGTCTAATAATAAATATAACTGCTACATCCTGGAAATCGTACACGTTAACAATCTAGTCATACAGCCTTAAACCATTAAAGTTTAGAAATCGTCGCTGCCCGTCAGACACCGCTACGAACCAAACATCCCACGCACACACACACACACACACATATACACACACACACACACACACACACACACACACACACACACACACATACCCACACAGCGTATCACGGACCATTTAAAAAGTCATTATACAGCCAAGCTGTTAGCTAGCTAGCTAAAAACGGGCCATGAGTAAAAGTATTAGCCTGATTAAAAAATATAGCTGAACGTTAACAATCTAGTCATATAACCTTCCATTAAGTTTTTAAAACCATCGCACGCCGTCAGAACAACGCTTACACACACCCACACAGCGTATCACGGACCATTAAAAGTCATTATACAGCTAATCAGTTACCTAGCTAAAACGGCATAATAGTATAAGTAATAGTCTAATAATAAATATAACTGCTACATCCTGGAAATCGTACACGTTAACAATCTAGTCATACAGCCTTAAACCATTAAAGTTTAGAAATCATCGCTCCCCGTCAGACACCGCTACGAAGCAAAACACCCACACACACACACACACAATCAGTTTAAACACACTACATTAGTAGTCAAACATTTAAAAGACTTTAATCATTGACTTACCTTCATTATTCTTCAATTTATTCTTCTTCTTTTATACATTTTTCCAATTGAATTATTCCTCAAGTTTGGGCGATCTGCGCACGCAGCTTTAGGGGGGAATCAGCAGCCCACACCTAAAAGTATTAACTAAAGGAGCAGGGGGGAATACGGCCCCCACCTAAAAGTATTAACTGGAAGCGGGGGAATTGTGCTAATTAGTAGCCCCCACCTAATGTTTTAGCCTATGACTATTAAAAGTATACACTACAGGCGGGGGATTAGTAGCCCCCACCTAATGTTTTAGCCTATGACTATTAAAAGTATACACTACAGGCGGGGGATTAGTAGCCCCCACCTAATAGGATGCGCGCGCAACTTAGGGGGGGAATATGACCCCCATCTAAAATTTATGACTATAAGCGGGGGATTTATGCTAATTAGTAGCCCCCACCTATGTGTTTAGCCTATGACTATTAAAAGTATACACTTATCACTACTAGTGTAAAACTGTTGAAATGTCAGTAACATGCTTAAAACGTCACAAAAAGCCCAGAAGAGGCCGAAACGCATGTTTCCAGCATGGAGATGTGTGTATAGCAGCTACTGTTAAGAAACAAGTGTAAAACTGTTGAAATGACAGTAACAAGCTTAAAACGTCACAAAAAGCCCAGAAGAGGCCGAAACGCATGTTTCCAGCATGGAGATGTGTGTATAGCAGCTACTGTTAAGAAACTAGTGTAAAGTTGTTGAAATGACAGTAACAAGCTTGAAATGTCACAATAAGCATAGAAGAAGCTGAAACGCACGTTTCCAGCATGGAGATGAGTGTATATCAGCTACTGTTAAGAAACTAGTGTAAAACTGTTGAAATGACAGTAACAAGCTTAAAACGTCACAAAAAGCCCAGAAGAGGCCGACACGCATGTTTCCAGCATGGAGATGTGTGTATAGCAGCTACTGTTAAGAAACTAGTGTAAAGTTGTTTAAATGACAGTAACAAGCTTAAAACGTCACAATAAGCTTAGAAGAAGCCGAAACGCACGTTTACAGCATAGAGATGTGTGCATAGCAGCTACTGTTAAGAAACTAGTGTAAAACTGTTGAAATGACAGTAACAAGCTTAAAACGTCACAATAAGCTTAGAAGAGGCCGAAACGCACGTTTCCAGCATGGAGATTTGTGTATAGCAGCTTCTGTTAAGAAACTAGTGTAAAATTGTTGAAATGACAGTAACAAGCTTAAAACATCACAAAAAGCCCAGAAGAGGCCGAAACGCACGTTTCCAGCATGGAGATGTGTGTATAGCAGCTACTGTTAAGAAACTAGTGTAAAGTTGTTGAAATGACAGTAACAAGCTTGAAACGTCACAATAAGCATAGAAGAAGCTGAAACGCACGTTTCCAGCATGGAGATGAGTGTATAGCAGCTACTGTTAAGAAACTAGTGTAAAACTGTTGAAATGACAGTAACAAGCTTAAAACGTCACAAAAAGCCCAGAAGAGGCCGAAACGCATGTTTCCAGCATGGAGATGTGTGTATAGCAGCTACTGTTAAGAAACTAGTGTAAAACTGTTGAAATGACAGTAACAAGCTTGAAACGTCACAATAAGCATAGAAGAAGCTGAAACGCACGTTTCCAGCATGGAGATGAGGGTACAGCAGTTACTGTTAAGAAACTAGTGTAAAACTGTTGAAATGTCAGTAACATGCTTAAAACGTCACAAAAAGCCCAGAAGAGGCCGACACGCATGTTTCCAGCATGGAGATGTGTGTATAGCAGCTACTGTTAAGAAACTAGTGTAAAGTTGTTTAAATGACAGTAACAAGCTTAAAACATCACAAAAATCCCAGAAGAGGCCGAAACGCACGTTTCCAGCATGGAGATGTGTGTATAGCAGCTACTGTTAAGAAACAAGTGTAAAACTGTTGAAATGACAGTAACAAGCTTAAAACGTCACAAAAAGCCCAGAAGAGGCCGAAACGCATGTTTCCAGCATGGAGATGTGTGTATAGCAGCTACTGTTAAGAAACTAGTGTAAAGTTGTTGAAATGACAGTAACAAGCTTAAAACGTCACAATAAGCTTAGAAGAGGCCAAAACGCACGTTTCCAGCATGGAGATTTGTGTATAGCAGCTACTGTTAAGAAACTTGTGTAAAATTGTTGAAATGACAGTAACAAGCTTAAAACGTCACAATAAGCTTAGAAGAAGCCAAAACGCACGTTTCCAGCATGGAGATGTGTGTATAGCAGCTACTGTTAAGAAACTAGTGTAAAATTGTTGAACTGACAGTAACAAGTTTAAAACGTCACAATAAGCTTAGAAGAAGCCGAAACGCACGTTTCCAGCATGGAGATGTGTGTATAGCAGCTACTGTTAAGAAACTAGTGTAAAACTGTTGAAATGACAGTAACAAGCTTAAAACGTCACAATAAGCTTAGAAGAGGCCAAAACGCACGTTTCCAGCATGGAGATTTGTGTATAGCAGCTTCTGTTAAGAAACTAGTGTAAAATTGTTGAAATGACAGTAACATGCTTAAAACATCACAAAAAGCCCAGAAGAGGCCGAAACGCATGTTTCCAGCATGGAGATGTGTGTATAGCAGCTACTGTTAAGAAACTAGTGTAAAACTGTTGAAATGACAGTAACAAGCTTAAAACGTCACAATAAGCTTAGAAGAGGCCAAAACGCACGTTTCCAGCATGGAGATTTGTGTATAGCAGCTTCTGTTAAGAAACTAGTGTAAAACTGTTGAAATGACAGTAACAAGCTTGAAACGTCACAATAAGCATAGAAGAAGCTGAAACGCACGTTTCCAGCATGGAGATGAGTGTACAGCAGTTACTGTTAAGAAACTAGTGTAAAACTGTTGAAATGTCAGTAACATGCTTAAAACGTCACAAAAAGCCCAGAAGAAGCCGAAACGCATGTTTCCAGCATGGAGATGTGTGTATAGCAGCTACTGTTAAGAAACAAGTGTAAAACTGTTGAAATGACAGTAACAAGCTTAAAACGTCACAAAAAGCCCAGAAGAGGCCGAAACGCATGTTTCCAGCATGGAGATGTGTGTATAGCAGCTACTGTTAAGAAACTAGTGTAAAGTTGTTGAAATGACAGTAACAAGCTTGAAACGTCACAATAAGCATAGAAGAAGCTGAAACGCACGTTTCCAGCATGGAGATGAGTGTATATCAGCTACTGTTAAGAAACTAGTGTAAAATTGTTGAACTGACAGTAACAAGTTTAAAACGTCACAATAAGCTTAGAAGAAGCCGAAACGCACGTTTCCAGCATGGAGATGTGTGTATAGCAGCTACTGTTAAGAAACTTGTGTAAAACTGTTGAAATGACAGTAACAAGCTTAAAACGTCACAATAAGCTTAGAAGAAGCCAAAACGCACGTTTCCAGCATGGAGATGTGTGTATAGCAGCTACTGTTAAGAAACTAGTGTAAAACTGTTGAAATGACAGTAACATGCTTCAAACATCACAAAAAGCCCAGAAGAGGCCGAAACGCACGTTTCCAGCATGGAGATGTGTGTATAGCAGCTACTGTTAAGAAACTAGTGTAAAACTGTTGAAATGACAGTAACAAGCTTAAAACGTCACAATAAGCTTAGAAGAGGCCAAAACGCACGTTTCCAGCATGGAGATTTGTGTATAGCAGCTTCTGTTAAGAAACTAGTGTAAAATTGTTGAAATGACAGTAACATGCTTAAAACATCACAAAAAGCCCAGAAGAGGCCGAAACGCATGTTTCCAGCATGGAGATGTGTGTATAGCAGCTTCTGTTAAGAAACTAGTGTAAAACTGTTGAAATGACAGTAACAAGCTTGAAACGTCACAAAAAGCTTAGAAGAGGCTGAAATGCGCGTTTCCAGCATAGAGATGTGTGTATAGCAGCTACTGTTAAGAAACTAGTGTAAAGTTGTTGAAATGACAGTAACAAGCTTGAAACGTCACAATAAGCATAGAAGAAGCTGAAACGCACGTTTCCAGCATGGAGATGAGTGTATAGCAGCTACTGTTAAGAAACTAGTGTAAAACTGTTGAAATGACAGTAACAAGCTTAAAACGTCACAAAAAGCCCAGAAGAGGCCGAAACGCATGTTTCCAGCATGGAGATGTGTGTATAGCAGCTACTGTTAAGAAACTAGTGTAAAGTTGTTTAAATGACAGTAACAAGCTTAAAACATCACAATAAGCTTAGAAGAAGCCGAAACGCACGTTTACAGCATAGAGATGTGTGCATAGCAGCTACTGTTAAGAAACTAGTGTAAAACTGTTGAAATGACAGTAACAAGCTTAAAACGTCACAATAAGCTTAGAAGAGGCCGAAACGCACGTTTCCAGCATGGAGATTTGTGTATAGCAGCTTCTGTTAAGAAACTAGTGTAAAATTGTTGAAATGACAGTAACAAGCTTAAAACATCACAAAAATCCCAGAAGAGGCCGAAACGCACGTTTCCAGCATGGAGATGTGTGTATAGCAGCTACTGTTAAGAAACAAGTGTAAAACTGTTGAAATGACAGTAACAAGCTTAAAACGTCACAAAAAGCCCAGAAGAGGCCGAAACGCATGTTTCCAGCATGGAGATGTGTGTATAGCAGCTACTGTTAAGAAACTAGTGTAAAGTTGTTGAAATGACAGTAACAAGCTTAAAACGTCACAATAAGCTTAGAAGAGGCCAAAACGCACGTTTCCAGCATGGAGATTTGTGTATAGCAGCTACTGTTAAGAAACTTGTGTAAAATTGTTGAAATGACAGTAACAAGCTTAAAACGTCACAATAAGCTTAGAAGAAGCCAAAACGCACGTTTCCAGCATGGAGATGTGTGTATAGCAGCTACTGTTAAGAAACTAGTGTAAAGTTGTTTAAATGACAGTAACAAGCTTAAAACATCACAATAAGCTTAGAAGAAGCCGAAACGCACGTTTACAGCATAGAGATGTGTGCATAGCAGCTACTGTTAAGAAACTAGTGTAAAACTGTTGAAATGACAGTAACAAGCTTAAAACGTCACAATAAGCTTAGAAGAGGCCGAAACGCACGTTTCCAGCATGGAGATGTGTGTATAGCAGCTACTGTTAAGAAACTAGTGTAAAACTGTTGAAATGACAGTAACATGCTTCAAACATCACAAAAAGCCCAGAAGAGGCCGAAACGCACGTTTCCAGCATGGAGATGTGTGTATAGCAGCTACTGTTAAGAAACTAGTGTAAAACTGTTGAAATGACAGTAACAAGCTTAAAACGTCACAATAAGCTTAGAAGAGGCCAAAACGCACGTTTCCAACATGGAGATTTGTGTATAGCAGCTTCTGTTAAGAAACTAGTGTAAAATTGTTGAAATGACAGTAACATGCTTAAAACATCACAAAAAGCCCAGAAGAGGCCGAAACGCATGTTTCCAGCATGGAGATGTGTGTATAGCAGCTTCTGTTAAGAAACTAGTGTAAAACTGTTGAAATGACAGTAACAAGCTTGAAACGTCACAAAAAGCTTAGAAGAGGCTGAAATGCGCGTTTCCAGCATAGAGATGTGTGTATAGCAGCTACTGTTAAGAAACTAGTGTAAAGTTGTTGAAATGACAGTAACAAGCTTGAAACGTCACAATAAGCATAGAAGAAGCTGAAACGCACGTTTCCAGCATGGAGATGAGTGTATAGCAGCTACTGTTAAGAAACTAGTGTAAAACTGTTGAAATGACAGTAACAAGCTTAAAACGTCACAAAAAGCCCAGAAGAGGCCGAAACGCATGTTTCCAGCATGGAGATGTGTGTATAGCAGCTACTGTTAAGAAACTAGTGTAAAACTGTTGAAATGACAGTAACAAGCTTAAAACGTCACAATAAGCTTAGAGAGGCCGAAACGCACGTTTCCAGCATGGAGATGTGTGTATAGCAGCTACTGTTAAGAAACTAGTGTAAAGTTGTTGAAATGACAGTAACAAGCTTGAAACGTCACAATAAGCATAGAAGAAGCTGAAACGCACGTTTCCAGCATGGAGATGAGTGTATAGCAGCTACTGTTAAGAAACTAGTGTAAAACTGTTGAAATGACAGTAACAAGCTTAAAACGTCACAAAAAGCCCAGAAGAGGCCGAAACGCATGTTTCCAGCATGGAGATGTGTGTATAGCAGCTACTGTTAAGAAACTAGTGTAAAGTTGTTTAAATGACAGTAACAAGCTTAAAACGTCACAATAAGCTTAGAAGAAGCCGAAACGCACGTTTCCAGCATAGAGATGTGTGCATAGCAGCTACTGTTAAGAAACTAGTGTAAAACTGTTGAAATGACAGTAACAAGCTTAAAACGTCACAATAAGCATAGAAGAAGCTGAAACGCACGTTTCCAGCATGGAGATGAGTGTATAGCAGCTACTGTTAAGAAACTAGTGTAAAACTGTTGAAATGACAGTAACAAGCTTAAAACGTCACAAAAAGCCCAGAAGAGGCCGAAACGCATGTTTCCAGCATGGAGATGTGTGTATAGCAGCTACTGTTAAGAAACTAGTGTAAAACTGTTGAAATGACAGTAACAAGCTTAAAACGTCACAATAAGCTTAGAAGAGGCCGAAACGCACGTTTCCAGCATGGAGATGTGTGTATAGCAGCTACTGTTAAGAAACTAGTGTAAAGTTGTTGAAATGACAGTAACAAGCTTGAAACGTCACAATAAGCATAGAAGAAGCTGAAACGCACGTTTCCAGCATGGAGATGAGTGTATAGCAGCTACTGTTAAGAAACTAGTGTAAAACTGTTGAAATGACAGTAACAAGCTTAAAACGTCACAAAAAGCCCAGAAGAGGCCGAAACGCATGTTTCCAGCATGGAGATGTGTGTATAGCAGCTACTGTTAAGAAACTAGTGTAAAGTTGTTGAAATGACAGTAACAAGCTTGAAACGTCACAATAAGCATAGAAGAAGCTGAAACGCACGTTTCCAGCATGGAGATGTGTGTATAGCAGCTACTGTTAAGAAACTAGTGTAAAACTGTTGAAATGACAGTAACAAGCTTAAAACGTCACAAAAAGCCCAGAAGAGGCCGAAACGCACGTTTCCAGCATGGAGATGTGTGTATAGCAGCTACTGTTAAGAAACTAGTGTAAAATTGTTGAAATGACAGTAACAAGCTTAAAACGTCACAATAAGCTTAGAAGAAGCCGAAACGCACGTTTCCAGCATGGAGATGTGTGTATAGCAGCTACTGTTAAGAAACTAGTGTAAAACTGTTGAAATGACAGTAACAAGCTTAAAACGTCACAATAAGCTTAGAAGAGGCCAAAACGCACGTTTCCAGCATGGAGATTTGTGTATAGCAGCTTCTGTTAAGAAACTAGTGTAAAATTGTTGAAATGACAGTAACAAGCTTAAAACATCACAAAAAGCCCAGAAGAGGCCGAAACGCACGTTTCCAGCATGGAGATGTGTGTATAGCAGCTACTGTTAAGAAACAAGTGTAAAACTGTTGAAATGACAGTAACAAGCTTAAAACGTCACAAAAAGCCCAGAAGAGGCCGAAACGCACGTTTCCAGCATGGAGATGTGTGTATAGCAGCTACTGTTAAGAAACTAGTGTAAAGTTGTTGAAATGACAGTAACAAGCTTGAAACGTCACAATAAGCATAGAAGAAGCTGAAACGCACGTTTCCAGCATGGAGATGAGTGTATAGCAGCTACTGTTAAGAAACTAGTGTAAAACTGTTGAAATGACAGTAACAAGCTTAAAACGTCACAAAAAGCCCAGAAGAGGCCGAAACGCATGTTTCCAGCATGGAGATGTGTGTATAGCAGCTACTGTTAAGAAACTAGTGTAAAACTGTTGAAATGACAGTAACATGCTTAAAACGTCACAAAAAGCCCAGAAGAGGCCGACACGCATGTTTCCAGCATGGAGATGTGTGTATAGCAGCTACTGTTAAGAAACTAGTGTAAAGTTGTTGAAATGACAGTAACAAGCTTGAAACGTCACAATAAGCATAGAAGAAGCTGAAACGCACGTTTCCAGCATGGAGATGAGTGTATAGCAGCTACTGTTAAGAAACTAGTGTAAAACTGTTGAACTGTACAGTAACAAGCTTAAAACGTCACAATAAGCTCAGAAGAAGCCGAAACGCATGTTTCCAGCATGGAGATGTGTGTATAGCAGCTACTGTTAAGAAACTAGTGTAAAGTTGTTTAAATGACAGTAACAAGCTTAAAACGTCACAATAAGCTTAGAAGAAGCCGAAACGCACGTTTACAGCATAGAGATGTGTGCATAGCAGCTACTGTTAAGAAACTAGTGTAAAACTGTTGAAATGACAGTAACAAGCTTAAAACGTCACAATAAGCTTAGAAGAGGCCGAAACGCACGTTTCCAGCATGGAGATTTGTGTATAGCAGCTTCTGTTAAGAAACTAGTGTAAAATTGTTGAAATGACAGTAACAAGCTTAAAACATCACAAAAATCCCAGAAGAGGCCGAAACGCACGTTTCCAGCATGGAGATGTGTGTATAGCAGCTACTGTTAAGAAACAAGTGTAAAACTGTTGAAATGACAGTAACAAGCTTAAAACGTCACAAAAAGCCCAGAAGAGGCCGAAACGCATGTTTCCAGCATGGAGATGTGTGTATAGCAGCTACTGTTAAGAAACTAGTGTAAAGTTGTTGAAATGACAGTAACAAGCTTAAAACGTCACAATAAGCTTAGAAGAGGCCAAAACGCACGTTTCCAGCATGGAGATTTGTGTATAGCAGCTACTGTTAAGAAACTTGTGTAAAATTGTTGAAATGACAGTAACAAGCTTAAAACGTCACAATAAGCTTAGAAGAAGCCAAAACGCACGTTTCCAGCATGGAGATGTGTGTATAGCAGCTACTGTTAAGAAACTAGTGTAAAGTTGTTTAAATGACAGTAACAAGCTTAAAACATCACAATAAGCTTAGAAGAAGCCGAAACGCACGTTTACAGCATAGAGATGTGTGCATAGCAGCTACTGTTAAGAAACTAGTGTAAAACTGTTGAAATGACAGTAACAAGCTTAAAACGTCACAATAAGCTTAGAAGAGGCCGAAACGCACGTTTCCAGCATGGAGATTTGTGTATAGCAGCTTCTGTTAAGAAACTAGTGTAAAATTGTTGAAATGACAGTAACAAGCTTAAAACATCACAAAAATCCCAGAAGAGGCCGAAACGCACGTTTCCAGCATGGAGATGTGTGTATAGCAGCTACTGTTAAGAAACAAGTGTAAAACTGTTGAAATGACAGTAACAAGCTTAAAACGTCACAAAAAGCCCAGAAGAGGCCGAAACGCATGTTTCCAGCATGGAGATGTGTGTATAGCAGCTACTGTTAAGAAACTAGTGTAAAGTTGTTGAAATGACAGTAACAAGCTTAAAACGTCACAATAAGCTTAGAAGAAGCCAAAACGCACGTTTCCAGCATGGAGATGTGTGTATAGCAGCTACTGTTAAGAAACTAGTGTAAAATTGTTGAACTGACAGTAACAAGTTTAAAACGTCACAATAAGCTTAGAAGAAGCCGAAACGCACGTTTCCAGCATGGAGATGTGTGTATAGCAGCTACTGTTAAGAAACTAGTGTAAAACTGTTGAAATGACAGTAACAAGCTTAAAACGTCACAATAAGCTTAGAAGAGGCCAAAACGCACGTTTCCAGCATGGAGATTTGTGTATAGCAGCTTCTGTTAAGAAACTAGTGTAAAATTGTTGAAATGACAGTAACATGCTTAAAACATCACAAAAAGCCCAGAAGAGGCCGAAACGCATGTTTCCAGCATGGAGATGTGTGTATAGCAGCTACTGTTAAGAAACTAGTGTAAAACTGTTGAAATGACAGTAACAAGCTTAAAACGTCACAATAAGCTTAGAAGAGGCCAAAAACGCACGTTTCCAGCATGGAGATTTGTGTATAGCAGCTTCTGTTAAGAAACTAGTGTAAAACTGTTGAAATGACAGTAACAAGCTTGAAACGTCACAATAAGCATAGAAGAAGCTGAAACGCACGTTTCCAGCATGGAGATGAGTGTACAGCAGTTACTGTTAAGAAACTAGTGTAAAACTGTTGAAATGTCAGTAACATGCTTAAAACGTCACAAAAAGCCCAGAAGAGGCCGAAACGCATGTTTCCAGCATGGAGATGTGTGTATAGCAGCTACTGTTAAGAAACAAGTGTAAAACTGTTGAAATGACAGTAACAAGCTTAAAACGTCACAAAAAGCCCAGAAGAGGCCGAAACGCATGTTTCCAGCATGGAGATGTGTGTATAGCAGCTACTGTTAAGAAACTAGTGTAAAGTTGTTGAAATGACAGTAACAAGCTTGAAACGTCACAATAAGCATAGAAGAAGCTGAAACGCACGTTTCCAGCATGGAGATGAGTGTATATCAGCTACTGTTAAGAAACTAGTGTAAAACTGTTGAAATGACAGTAACAAGCTTAAAACGTCACAAAAAGCCCAGAAGAGGCCGAAACTTATGTTTCCAGCATGGAGATGTGTGTATAGCAGCTACTGTTAAGAAACTAGTGTAAAACTGTTGAAATGACAGTAACAAGCTTGAAACGTCACAATAAGCATAGAAGAAGCTGAAACGCACGTTTCCAGCATGGAGATGAGTGTACAGCAGTTACTGTTAAGAAACTAGTGTAAAACTGTTGAAATGTCAGTAACATGCTTAAAACGTCACAAAAAGCCCAGAAGAGGCCGACACGCATGTTTCCAGCATGGAGATGTGTGTATAGCAGCTACTGTTAAGAAACTAGTGTAAAGTTGTTTAAATGACAGTAACAAGCTTAAAACATCACAATAAGCTTAGAAGAGGCCGAAACGCACGTTTCCAGCATGGAGATTTGTGTATAGCAGCTTCTGTTAAGAAACTAGTGTAAAATTGTTGAAATGACAGTAACAAGCTTAAAACATCACAAAAATCCCAGAAGAGGCCGAAACGCACGTTTCCAGCATGGAGATGTGTGTATAGCAGCTACTGTTAAGAAACAAGTGTAAAACTGTTGAAATGACAGTAACAAGCTTAAAACGTCACAAAAAGCCCAGAAGAGGCCGAAACGCATGTTTCCAGCATGGAGATGTGTGTATAGCAGCTACTGTTAAGAAACTAGTGTAAAGTTGTTGAAATGACAGTAACAAGCTTAAAACGTCACAATAAGCTTAGAAGAGGCCAAAACGCACGTTTCCAGCATGGAGATTTGTGTATAGCAGCTACTGTTAAGAAACTTGTGTAAAATTGTTGAAATGACAGTAACAAGCTTAAAACGTCACAATAAGCTTAGAAGAAGCCAAAACGCACGTTTCCAGCATGGAGATGTGTGTATAGCAGCTACTGTTAAGAAACTAGTGTAAAATTGTTGAACTGACAGTAACAAGTTTAAAACGTCACAATAAGCTTAGAAGAAGCCGAAACGCACGTTTCCAGCATGGAGATGTGTGTATAGCAGCTACTGTTAAGAAACTAGTGTAAAACTGTTGAAATGACAGTAACAAGCTTAAAACGTCACAATAAGCTTAGAAGAGGCCAAAACGCACGTTTCCAGCATGGAGATGTGTGTATAGCAGCTACTGTTAAGAAACTAGTGTAAAACTGTTGAAATGTCAGTAACATGCTTAAAACGTCACAAAAAGCCCAGAAGAGGCCGACACGCATGTTTCCAGCATGGAGATGTGTGTATAGCAGCTACTGTTAAGAAACTAGTGTAAAGTTGTTTAAATGACAGTAACAAGCTTAAAACGTCACAATAAGCTTAGAAGAAGCCGAAACGCACGTTTACAGCATAGAGATGTGTGCATAGCAGCTACTGTTAAGAAACTAGTGTAAAACTGTTGAAATGACAGTAACAAGCTTAAAACATCACAAAAAGCCCAGAAGAGGCCGAAACGCACGTTTCCAGCATGGAGATGTGTGTATAGCAGCTACTGTTAAGAAACTAGTGTAAAGTTGTTGAAATGACAGTAACAAGCTTGAAACGTCACAATAAGCATAGAAGAAGCTGAAACGCACGTTTCCAGCATGGAGATGAGTGTATAGCAGCTACTGTTAAGAAACTAGTGTAAAACTGTTGAAATGACAGTAACAAGCTTAAAACGTCACAAAAAGCCCAGAAGAGGCCGAAACGCATGTTTCCAGCATGGAGATGTGTGTATAGCAGCTACTGTTAAGAAACTAGTGTAAAACTGTTGAAATGACAGTAACAAGCTTGAAACGTCACAATAAGCATAGAAGAAGCTGAAACGCACGTTTCCAGCATGGAGATGAGTGTACAGCAGTTACTGTTAAGAAACTAGTGTAAAACTGTTGAAATGTCAGTAACATGCTTAAAACGTCACAAAAAGCCCAGAAGAGGCCGACACGCATGTTTCCAGCATGGAGATGTGTGTATAGCAGCTACTGTTAAGAAACTAGTGTAAAGTTGTTTAAATGACAGTAACAAGCTTAAAACATCACAAAAATCCCAGAAGAGGCCGAAACGCACGTTTCCAGCATGGAGATGTGTGTATAGCAGCTACTGTTAAGAAACAAGTGTAAAACTGTTGAAATGACAGTAACAAGCTTAAAACGTCACAAAAAGCCCAGAAGAGGCCGAAACGCATGTTTCCAGCATGGAGATGTGTGTATAGCAGCTACTGTTAAGAAACTAGTGTAAAGTTGTTGAAATGACAGTAACAAGCTTAAAACGTCACAATAAGCTTAGAAGAGGCCAAAACGCACGTTTCCAGCATGGAGATTTGTGTATAGCAGCTACTGTTAAGAAACTTGTGTAAAATTGTTGAAATGACAGTAACAAGCTTAAAACGTCACAATAAGCTTAGAAGAAGCCAAAACGCACGTTTCCAGCATGGAGATGTGTGTATAGCAGCTAATGTTAAGAAACTAGTGTAAAATTGTTGAACTGACAGTAACAAGTTTAAAACGTCACAATAAGCTTAGAAGAAGCCGAAACGCACGTTTCCAGCATGGAGATGTGTGTATAGCAGCTACTGTTAAGAAACTAGTGTAAAACTGTTGAAATGACAGTAACAAGCTTAAAACGTCACAATAAGCTTAGAAGAGGCCAAAACGCACGTTTCCAGCATGGAGATTTGTGTATAGCAGCTTCTGTTAAGAAACTAGTGTAAAACTGTTGAAATGACAGTAACATGCTTAAAACATCACAAAAAGCCCAGAAGAGGCCGAAACGCATGTTTCCAGCATGGAGATGTGTGTATAGCAGCTACTGTTAAGAAACTAGTGTAAAACTGTTGAAATGACAGTAACAAGCTTAAAACGTCACAATAAGCTTAGAAGAAGCCAAAACGCACGTTTCCAGCATGGAGATGTGTGTATAGCAGCTACTGTTAAGAAACTAGTGTAAAATTGTTGAACTGACAGTAACAAGTTTAAAACGTCACAATAAGCTTAGAAGAAGCCGAAACGCACGTTTCCAGCATGGAGATGTGTGTATAGCAGCTACTGTTAAGAAACTAGTGTAAAACTGTTGAAATGTCAGTAACATGCTTAAAACGTCACAAAAAGCCCAGAAGAGGCCGAAACGCATGTTTCCAGCATGGAGATGTGTGTATAGCAGCTACTGTTAAGAAACTAGTGTAAAGTTGTTGAAATGACAGTAACAAGCTTGAAACGTCACAATAAGCATAGAAGAAGCTGAAACGCACGTTTCCAGCATGGAGATGAGTGTATATCAGCTACTGTTAAGAAACTAGTGTAAAACTGTTGAAATGACAATAACAAGCTTAAAACGTCACAAAAAGCCCAGAAGAGGCCGAAACTTATGTTTCCAGCATGGAGATGTGTGTATAGCAGCTACTGTTAAGAAACTAGTGTAAAACTGTTGAAATGACAGTAACAAGCTTGAAACGTCACAATAAGCATAGAAGAAGCTGAAACGCACGTTTCCAGCATGGAGATGAGTGTACAGCAGTTACTGTTAAGAAACTAGTGTAAAACTGTTGAAATGTCAGTAACATGCTTAAAACGTCACAAAAAGCCCAGAAGAGGCCGACACGCATGTTTCCAGCATGGAGATGTGTGTATAGCAGCTACTGTTAAGAAACTAGTGTAAAGTTGTTTAAATGACAGTAACAAGCTTAAAACGTCACAATAAGCTTAGAAGAAGCCGAAACACACGTTTACAGCATAGAGATGTGTGCATAGCAGCTACTGTTAAGAAACTAGTGTAAAGTTGTTTAAATGACAGTAACAAGCTTAAAACGTCACAATAAGCTTAGAAGAAGCCGAAACACACGTTTACAGCATAGAGATGTGTGCATAGCAGCTACTGTTAAGAAACTAGTGTAAAGTTGTTGAAATGACAGTAACAAGCTTGAAACGTCACAATAAGCATAGAAGAAGCTGAAACGCACGTTTCCAGCATGGAGATGAGTGTATAGCAGCTACTGTTAAGAAACTAGTGTAAAACTGTTGAAATGACAGTAACAAGCTTAAAACGTCACAAAAAGCCCAGAAGAGGCCGAAACGCATGTTTCCAGCATGGAGATGTGTGTATAGCAGCTACTGTTAAGAAACTAGTGTAAAACTGTTGAAATGACAGTAACAAGCTTGAAACATCACAATAAGCATAGAAGAAGCTGAAACGCACGTTTCCAGCATGGAGATGAGTGTACAGCAGTTACTGTTAAGAAACTAGTGTAAAACTGTTGAAATGTCAGTAACATGCTTAAAACGTCACAAAAAGCCCAGAAGAGGCCGACACGCATGTTTCCAGCATGGAGATGTGTGTATAGCAGCTACTGTTAACAAACTAGTGTAAAGTTGTTTAAATGACAGTAACAAGCTTAAAACGTCACAATAAGCTTAGAAGAAGCCGAAACGCACGTTTACAGCATAGATATGTGTGCATAGCAGCTACTGTTAAGAAACTAGTGTAAAACTGTTGAAATGACAGTAACAAGCTTGAAACGTCACAATAAGCATAGAAGAAGCTGAAACGCACGTTTCCAGCATGGAGATGAGTGTACAGCAGTTACTGTTAAGAAACTAGTGTAAAACTGTTGAAATGTCAGTAACATGCTTAAAACGTCACAAAAAGCCCAGAAGAGGCCGACACGCATGTTTCCAGCATGGAGATGTGTGTATAGCAGCTACTGTTAACAAACTAGTGTAAAGTTGTTTAAATGACAGTAACAAGCTTAAAACGTCACAATAAGCTTAGAAGAAGCCGAAACGCACGTTTACAGCATAGATATGTGTGCATAGCAGCTACTGTTAAGAAACTAGTGTAAAACTGTTGAAATGACAGTAACAAGCTTAAAACGTCACACTAAGCTTAGAAGAGGCCGAAACGCACGTTTCCAGCATGGAGATGTGTGTATAGCAGCTACTGTTAAGAAACAAGTGTAAAACTGCTGAAATGACAGTAACAAGCTTAAAACGTCACAAAAAGCCCAGAAGAGGCCGAAACGCATGTTTCCAGCATGGAGATGTGTGTATAGCAGCTACTGTTAAGAAACTAGTGTAAAGTTGTTGAAATGACAGTAACAAGCTTAAAACGTCACAATAAGCTTAGAAGAGGCCAAAACGCACGTTTCCAGCATGGAGATTTGTGTATAGCAGCTACTGTTAAGAAACTAGTGTAAAATTGTTGAAATGACAGTAACAAGCTTAAAACGTCACAATAAGCTTAGAAGAAGCCAAAACGCACGTTTCCAGCATGGAGATGTGTGTATAGCAGCTACTGTTAAGAAACTAGTGTAAAGTTGTTTAAATGACAGTAACAAGCTTAAAACATCACAATAAGCTTAGAAGAAGCCGAAACGCACGTTTACAGCATAGAGATGTGTGCATAGCAGCTACTGTTAAGAAACTAGTGTAAAACTGTTGAAATGACAGTAACAAGCTTAAAACGTCACAATAAGCTTAGAAGAGGCCGAAACGCACGTTTCCAGCATGGAGATTTGTGTATAGCAGCTTCTGTTAAGAAACTAGTGTAAAATTGTTGAAATGACAGTAACAAGCTTAAAACATCACAAAAATCCCAGAAGAGGCCGAAACGCACGTTTCCAGCATGGAGATGTGTGTATAGCAGCTACTGTTAAGAAACAAGTGTAAAACTGTTGAAATGACAGTAACAAGCTTAAAACGTCACAAAAAGCCCAGAAGAGGCCGAAACGCATGTTTCCAGCATGGAGATGTGTGTATAGCAGCTACTGTTAAGAAACTAGTGTAAAGTTGTTGAAATGACAGTAACAAGCTTAAAACGTCACAATAAGCTTAGAAGAGGCCAAAACGCACGTTTCCAGCATGGAGATTTGTGTATAGCAGCTACTGTTAAGAAACTTGTGTAAAATTGTTGAAATGACAGTAACAAGCTTAAAACGTCACAATAAGCTTAGAAGAAGCCAAAACGCACGTTTCCAGCATGGAGATGTGTGTATAGCAGCTACTGTTAAGAAACTAGTGTAAAATTGTTGAACTGACAGTAACAAGTTTAAAACGTCACAATAAGCTTAGAAGAAGCCGAAACGCACGTTTCCAGCATGGAGATGTGTGTATAGCAGCTACTGTTAAGAAACTAGTGTAAAACTGTTGAAATGACAGTAACAAGCTTAAAACGTCACAATAAGCTTAGATGAGGCCAAAACGCACGTTTCCAGCATGGAGATTTGTGTATAGCAGCTTCTGTTAAGAAACTAGTGTAAAATTGTTGAAATGACAGTAACATGCTTAAAACATCACAAAAAGCCCAGAAGAGGCCGAAACGCATGTTTCCAGCATGGAGATGTGTGTATAGCAGGTACTGTTAAGAAACTAGTGTAAAACTGTTGAAATGACAGTAACAAGCTTAAAACGTCACAATAAGCTTAGAAGAGGCCAAAACGCACGTTTCCAGCATGGAGATTTGTGTATAGCAGCTTCTGTTAAGAAACTAGTGTAAAACTGTTGAAATGACAGTAACAAGCTTGAAACGTCACAATAAGCATAGAAGAAGCTGAAACGCACGTTTCCAGCATGGAGATGAGTGTACAGCAGTTACTGTTAAGAAACTAGTGTAAAACTGTTGAAATGTCAGTAACATGCTTAAAACGTCACAAAAAGCCCAGAAGAGGCCGAAACGCATGTTTCCAGCATGGAGATGTGTGTATAGCAGCTACTGTTAAGAAACAAGTGTAAAACTGTTGAAATGACAGTAACAAGCTTAAAACGTCACAAAAAGCCCAGAAGAGGCCGAAACGCAGGTTTCCAGCATGGAGATGTGTGTATAGCAGCTACTGTTAAGAAACTAGTGTAAAGTTGTTGAAATGACAGTAACAAGCTTGAAACATCACAATAAGCATAGAAGAAGCTGAAACGCACGTTTCCAGCATGGAGATGAGTGTATATCAGCTACTGTTAAGAAACTAGTGTAAAACTGTTGAAATGACAGTAACAAGCTTAAAACGTCACAAAAAGCCCAGAAGAGGCCGAAACTTATGTTTCCAGCATGGAGATGTGTGTATAGCAGCTACTGTTAAGAAACTAGTGTAAAACTGTTGAAATGACAGTAACAAGCTTGAAACGTCACAATAAGCATAGAAGAAGTTGAAACGCACGTTTCCAGCATGGAGATGAGTGTACAGCAGTTACTGTTAAGAAACTAGTGTAAAACTGTTGAAATGTCAGTAACATGCTTAAAACGTCACAAAAAGCCCAGAAGAGGCCGACACGCATGTTTCCAGCATGGAGATGTGTGTATAGCAGCTACTGTTAAGAAACTAGTGTAAAGTTGTTTAAATGACAGTAACAAGCTTAAAACGTCACAATAAGCTTAGAAGAAGCCGAAACGCACGTTTACAGCATAGATATGTGTGCATAGCAGCTACTGTTAAGAAACTAGTGTAAAACTGTTGAAATGACAGTAACAAGCTTAAAACGTCACAATAAGCTTAGAAGAGGCCGAAACGCACGTTTCCAGCATGGAGATTTGTGTATAGCAGCTTCTGTTAAGAAACTAGTGTAAAATTGTTGAAATGACAGTAACAAGCTTAAAACATCACAAAAAGCCCAGAAGAGGCCGAAACGCACGTTTCCAGCATGGAGATGTGTGTATAGCAGCTACTGTTAAGAAACAAGTGTAAAACTGTTGAAATGACAGTAACAAGCTTAAAACGTCACAAAAAGCCCAGAAGAGGCCGAAACGCATGTTTCCAGCATGGAGATGTGTGTATAGCAGCTACTGTTAAGAAACTAGTGTAAAGTTGTTGAAATGACAGTAACAAGCTTAAAACGTCACAATAAGCTTAGAAGAAGCCAAAACGCACGTTTCCAGCATGGAGATGTGTGTATAGCAGCTACTGTTAAGAAACTAGTGTAAAATTGTTGAAATGACAGTAACAAGCTTAAAACGTCACAATAAGCTTAGAAGAGGCCAAAACGCACGTTTACAGCATGGAGATGTGTGTATAGCAGCTACTGTTAAGAAACTAGTGTAAAATTGTTGAACTGACAGTAACAAGTTTAAAACGTCACAATAAGCTTAGAAGAAGCCGAAACGCACGTTTCCAGCATGGAGATGTGTGTATAGCAGCTACTGTTAAGAAACTAGTGTAAAACTGTTGAAATGACAGTAACATGCTTCAAACATCACAAAAAGCCCAGAAGAGGCCGAAACGCACGTTTCCAGCATGGAGATGTGTGTATAGCAGCTACTTTTATGAAACTAGTGTAAAACCGTTGAAATGACAGTAACATGCTTAAAACGTCACAAAAAGCCCAGAAGAGGCCGAAAAGCACGTTTCCAGCATGGAGATGTGTGTATAGCAGCTACTGTTAAGAAACTAGTGTAAAACTGTTGAAATGACAGTAACAAGCTTAAAACGTCACAATAAGCTTAGAAGAGGCCAAAACGCACGTTTCCAGCATGGAGATTTGTGTATAGCAGCTTCTGTTAAGAAACTAGTGTAAAATTGTTGAAATGACAGTAACATGCTTAAAACATCACAAAAAGCCCAGAAGAGGCCGAAACGCATGTTTCCAGCATGGAGATGTGTGTATAGCAGCTATTGTTAAGAAACTAGTGTAAAACTGTTGAAATGACAGTAACAAGCTTGAAACGTCACAAAAAGCTTAGAAGAGGCTGAAATGCACGTTTCCAGCATAGAGATGTGTGTATAGCAGCTACTGTTAAGAAACTAGTGTAAAACTGTTGAAATGACAGTAACAAGCTTGAAACGTCACAAAAAGCTTAGAAGAGGCTGAAATGCACGTTTCCAGCATAGAGATGTGTGTATAGCAGCTACTGTTAAGAAACTAGTGTAAAGTTGTTGAAATGACAGTAACAAGCTTGAAACGTCACAATAAGCATAGAAGAAGCTGAAACGCACGTTTCCAGCATGGAGATGAGTGTATAGCAGCTACTGTTAAGAAACTAGTGTAAAACTGTTGAAATGACAGTAACAAGCTTAAAACGTCACAAAAAGCCCAGAAGAGGCCGAAACGCATGTTTCCAGCATGGAGATGTGTGTATAGCAGCTACTGTTAAGAAACTAGTGTAAAACTGTTGAAATGACAGTAACAAGCTTGAAACGTCACAATAAGCATAGAAGAAGCTGAAACGCACGTTTCCAGCATGGAGATGAGTGTACAGCAGTTACTGTTAAGAAACTAGTGTAAAACTGTTGAAATGTCAGTAACATGCTTAAAACGTCACAAAAAGCCCAGGAGAGGCCGAAACGCATGTTTCCAGCATGGAGATGTGTGTATAGCAGCTACTGTTAAGAAACTAGTGTAAAGTTGTTTAAATGACAGTAACAAGCTTAAAACGTCACAATAAGCTTAGAAGAAGCCGAAACGCACGTTTACAGTATAGAGATGTGTGCATAGCAGCTACTGTTAAGAAACTAGTGTAAAACTGTTGAAATGACAGTAACAAGCTTAAAACGTCACAATAAGCTTAGAAGAGGCCGAAACGCACGTTTCCAGCATGGAGATGTGTGTATAGCAGCTACTGTTAAGAAACAAGTGTAAAACTGTTGAAATGACAGTAACAAGCTTAAAACGTCACAAAAAGCCCAGAAGAGGCCGAAACGCATGTTTCCAGCATGGAGATGTGTGTATAGCAGCTACTGTTAAGAAACTAGTGTAAAGTTGTTTAAATGACAGTAACAAGCTTAAAACGTCACAATAAGCTTAGAAGAAGCCGAAACGCACGTTTACAGTATAGAGATGTGTGCATAGCAGCTACTGTTAAGAAACTAGTGTAAAACTGTTGAAATGACAGTAACAAGCTTAAAACGTCACAATAAGCTTAGAAGAGGCCGAAACGCACGTTTCCAGCATGGAGATTTGTGTATAGCAGCTTCTGTTAAGAAACTAGTGTAAAATTGTTGAAATGACAGTAACAAGCTTAAAACATCACAAAAAGCCCAGAAGAGGCCGAAACGCATGTTTCCAGCATGGAGATGTGTGTATAGCAGCTACTGTTAAGAAACTAGTGTAAAACTGTTGAAATGACAGTAACAAGCTTGAAACGTCACAATAAGCATAGAAGAAGCTGAAACGCACGTTTCCAGCATGGAGATGAGTGTACAGCAGTTACTGTTAAGAAACTAGTGAAAAACTGTTGAAATGTCAGTAACATGCTTAAAACGTCACAATAAGCCCAGAAGAGGCCGAAACGCATGTTTCCAGCATGGAGATGTGTGTATAGCAGCTACTGTTAAGAAACTAGTGTAAAGTTGTTTAAATGACAGTAACAAGCTTAAAACGTCACAATAAGCTTAGAAGAAGCCGAAACGCACGTTTACAGTATAGAGATGTGAGCATAGCAGCTACTGTTAAGAAACTAGTGTAAAACTGTTGAAATGACAGTAACAAGCTTAAAACGTCACAATAAGCTTAGAAGAGGCCGAAACGCACGTTTCCAGCATGGAGATGTGTGTATAGCAGCTACTGTTAAGAAACAAGTGTAAAACTGTTGAAATGACAGTAACAAGCTTAAAACGTCACAATAAGCTTAGAAGAGGCCGAAACGCACGTTTCCAGCATGGAGATTTGTGTATAGCAGCTTCTGTTAAGAAACTAGTGTAAAATTGTTGAAATGACAGTAACAAGCTTAAAACATCACAAAAAGCCCAGAAGAGGCCGAAACGCACGTTTCCAGCATGGAGATGTGTGTATAGCAGCTACTGTTAAGAAACAAGTGTAAAACTGTTGAAATGACAGTAACAAGCTTAAAACGTCACAAAAAGCCCAGAAGAGGCCGAAACGCATGTTTCCAGCATGGAGATGTGTGTATAGCAGCTACTGTTAAGAAACTAGTGTAAAATTGTTGAAATGACAGTAACAAGCTTAAAACGTCACAATAAGCTTAGAAGAAGCCGAAACGCACGTTTCCAGCATGGAGATGTGTGTATAGCAGCTACTGTTAAGAAACTAGTGTAAAACTGTTGAAATGACAGTAACATGCTTAAAACATCACAAAAAGCCCAGAAGAGGCCGAAACGCATGTTTCCAGCATGGAGATGTGTGTATAGCAGCTACTTTTAAGAAACTAGTGTAAAACTGTTGAAATGACAGTAACAAGCTTAAAACGTCACAATAAGCTTAGAAGAGGCCAAAACGCACGTTTCCAGCATGGAGATTTGTGTATAGCAGCTTCTGTTAAGAAACAAGTGTAAAACTGTTGAAATGACAGTAACAAGCTTAAAACGTCACAAAAAGCCCAGAAGAGGCCGAAACGCACGTTTCCAGCATGGAGATGTGTGTATAGCAGCTACTGTTAAGAAACAAGTGTAAAACTGTTGAAATGACAGTAACAAGCTTAAAACGTCACAAAAAGCCCAGAAGAGGCCGAAACGCATGTTTCCAGCATGGAGATGTGTGTATAGCAGCTACTGTTAAGAAACTAGTGTAAAATTGTTGAAATGACAGTAACATGCTTAAAACATCACAAAAAGCCCAGAAGAGGCCGAAACGCATGTTTCCAGCATGGAGATGTGTGTATAGCAGCTATTGTTAAGAAACTAGTGTAAAACTGTTGAAATGACAGTAACAAGCTTGAAACGTCACAAAAAGCTTAGAAGAGGCTGAAATGCACGTTTCCAGCATAGAGATGTGTGTATAGCAGCTACTGTTAAGAAACTAGTGTAAAACTGTTGAAATGACAGTAACAAGCTTGAAACGTCACAAAAAGCTTAGAAGAGGCTGAAATGCACGTTTCCAGCATAGAGATGTGTGTATAGCAGCTACTGTTAAGAAACTAGTGTAAAGTTGTTGAAATGACAGTAACAAGCTTGAAACGTCACAATAAGCATAGAAGAAGCTGAAACGCACGTTTCCAGCATGGAGATGAGTGTATAGCAGCTACTGTTAAGAAACTAGTGTAAAACTGTTGAAATGACAGTAACAAGCTTAAAACGTCACAAAAAGCCCAGAAGAGGCCGAAACGCATGTTTCCAGCATGGAGATGTGTGTATAGCAGCTACTGTTAAGAAACTAGTGTAAAACTGTTGAAATGACAGTAACAAGCTTGAAACGTCACAATAAGCATAGAAGAAGCTGAAACGCACGTTTCCAGCATGGAGATGAGTGTACAGCAGTTACTGTTAAGAAACTAGTGTAAAGTTGTTTAAATGACAGTAACAAGCTTAAAACGTCACAATAAGCTTAGAAGAAGCCGAAACGCACGTTTACAGTATAGAGATGTGAGCATAGCAGCTACTGTTAAGAAACTAGTGTAAAACTGTTGAAATGACAGTAACAAGCTTAAAACGTCACAATAAGCTTAGAAGAGGCCGAAACGCACGTTTCCAGCATGGAGATGTGTGTATAGCAGCTACTGTTAAGAAACAAGTGTAAAACTGTTGAAATGACAGTAACAAGCTTAAAACGTCACAATAAGCTTAGAAGAGGCCGAAACGCACGTTTCCAGCATGGAGATTTGTGTATAGCAGCTTCTGTTAAGAAACTAGTGTAAAATTGTTGAAATGACAGTAACAAGCTTAAAACATCACAAAAAGCCCAGAAGAGGCCGAAACGCACGTTTCCAGCATGGAGATGTGTGTATAGCAGCTACTGTTAAGAAACAAGTGTAAAACTGTTGAAATGACAGTAACAAGCTTAAAACGTCACAAAAAGCCCAGAAGAGGCCGAAACGCATGTTTCCAGCATGGAGATGTGTGTATAGCAGCTACTGTTAAGAAACTAGTGTAAAATTGTTGAAATGACAGTAACAAGCTTAAAACGTCACAATAAGCTTAGAAGAAGCCGAAACGCACGTTTCCAGCATGGAGATGTGTGTATAGCAGCTACTGTTAAGAAACTAGTGTAAAACTGTTGAAATGACAGTAACATGCTTAAAACATCACAAAAAGCCCAGAAGAGGCCGAAACGCATGTTTCCAGCATGGAGATGTGTGTATAGCAGCTACTTTTAAGAAACTAGTGTAAAACTGTTGAAATGACAGTAACAAGCTTAAAACGTCACAATAAGCTTAGAAGAGGCCAAAACGCACGTTTCCAGCATGGAGATTTGTGTATAGCAGCTTCTGTTAAGAAACAAGTGTAAAACTGTTGAAATGACAGTAACAAGCTTAAAACGTCACAAAAAGCCCAGAAGAGGCCGAAACGCACGTTTCCAGCATGGAGATGTGTGTATAGCAGCTACTGTTAAGAAACAAGTGTAAAACTGTTGAAATGACAGTAACAAGCTTAAAACGTCACAAAAAGCCCAGAAGAGGCCGAAACGCATGTTTCCAGCATGGAGATGTGTGTATAGCAGCTACTGTTAAGAAACTAGTGTAAAATTGTTGAAATGACAGTAACATGCTTAAAACATCACAAAAAGCCCAGAAGAGGCCGAAACGCATGTTTCCAGCATGGAGATGTGTGTATAGCAGCTATTGTTAAGAAACTAGTGTAAAACTGTTGAAATGACAGTAACAAGCTTGAAACGTCACAAAAAGCTTAGAAGAGGCTGAAATGCACGTTTCCAGCATAGAGATGTGTGTATAGCAGCTACTGTTAAGAAACTAGTGTAAAACTGTTGAAATGACAGTAACAAGCTTGAAACGTCACAAAAAGCTTAGAAGAGGCTGAAATGCACGTTTCCAGCATAGAGATGTGTGTATAGCAGCTACTGTTAAGAAACTAGTGTAAAGTTGTTGAAATGACAGTAACAAGCTTGAAACGTCACAATAAGCATAGAAGAAGCTGAAACGCACGTTTCCAGCATGGAGATGAGTGTATAGCAGCTACTGTTAAGAAACTAGTGTAAAACTGTTGAAATGACAGTAACAAGCTTAAAACGTCACAAAAAGCCCAGAAGAGGCCGAAACGCATGTTTCCAGCATGGAGATGTGTGTATAGCAGCTACTGTTAAGAAACTAGTGTAAAACTGTTGAAATGACAGTAACAAGCTTGAAACGTCACAATAAGCATAGAAGAAGCTGAAACGCACGTTTCCAGCATGGAGATGAGTGTACAGCAGTTACTGTTAAGAAACTAGTGTAAAACTGTTGAAATGTCAGTAACATGCTTAAAACGTCACAAAAAGCCCAGAAGAGGCCGAAACGCATGTTTCCAGCATGGAGATGTGTGTATAGCAGCTACTGTTAAGAAACTAGTGTAAAGTTGTTTAAATGACAGTAACAAGCTTAAAACGTCACAATAAGCTTAGAAGAAGCCGAAACGCACGTTTACAGTATAGAGATGTGTGCATAGCAGCTACTGTTAAGAAACTAGTGTAAAACTGTTGAAATGACAGTAACAAGCTTAAAACGTCACAATAAGCTTAGAAGAGGCCGAAACGCACGTTTCCAGCATGGAGATGTGTGTATAGCAGCTACTGTTAAGAAACAAGTGTAAAACTGTTGAAATGACAGTAACAAGCTTAAAACGTCACAAAAAGCCCAGAAGAGGCCGAAACGCATGTTTCCAGCATGGAGATGTGTGTATAGCAGCTACTGTTAAGAAACTAGTGTAAAGTTGTTGAAATGACAGTAACAAGCTTGAAACGTCACAATAAGCATAGAAGAAGCTGAAACGCACGTTTCCAGCATGGAGATGAGTGTATAGCAGCTACTGTTAAGAAACTAGTGTAAAACTGTTGAAATGACAGTAACAAGCTTAAAACGTCACAAAAAGCCCAGAAGAGGCCGAAACGCATGTTTCCAGCATGGAGATGTGTGTATAGCAGCTACTGTTAAGAAACTAGTGTAAAGTTGTTTAAATGACAGTAACAAGCTTAAAACGTCACAATAAGCTTAGAAGAAGCCGAAACGCACGTTTACAGTATAGAGATGTGTGCATAGCAGCTACTGTTAAGAAACTAGTGTAAAACTGTTGAAATGACAGTAACAAGCTTAAAACGTCACAATAAGCTTAGAAGAGGCCGAAACGCACGTTTCCAGCATGGAGATTTGTGTATAGCAGCTTCTGTTAAGAAACTAGTGTAAAATTGTTGAAATGACAGTAACAAGCTTAAAACATCACAAAAAGCCCAGAAGAGGCCGAAACGCATGTTTCCAGCATGGATATGTGTGTATAGCAGCTACTGTTAAGAAACTAGTGTAAAGTTGTTTAAATGACAGTAACAAGCTTAAAACGTCACAATAAGCTTAGAAGAAGCCGAAACGCACGTTTACAGCATAGAGATGTGTGCATAGCAGCTACTGTTAAGAAACTAGTGTAAAACTGTTGAAATGACAGTAACAAGCTTAAAACGTCACAATAAGCTTAGAAGAGGCCGAAACGCACGTTTCCAGCATGGAGATGTGTGTATAGCAGCTACTGTTAAGAAACAAGTGTAAAACTGTTGAAATGACAGTAACAAGCTTAAAACGTCACAATAAGCTTAGAAGAGGCCGAAACGCACGTTTCCAGCATGGAGATTTGTGTATAGCAGCTTCTGTTAAGAAACTAGTGTAAAATTGTTGAAATGACAGTAACAAGCTTAAAACATCACAAAAAGCCCAGAAGAGGCCGAAACGCACGTTTCCAGCATGGAGATGTGTGTATAGCAGCTACTGTTAAGAAACAAGTGTAAAACTGTTGAAATGACAGTAACAAGCTTAAAACGTCACAAAAAGCCCAGAAGAGGCCGAAACGCATGTTTCCAGCATGGAGATGTGTGTATAGCAGCTACTGTTAAGAAACTAGTGTAAAATTGTTGAAATGACAGTAACAAGCTTAAAACGTCACAATAAGCTTAGAAGAAGCCGAAACGCACGTTTCCAGCATGGAGATGTGTGTATAGCAGCTACTGTTAAGAAACTAGTGTAAAGTTGTTGAAATGACAGTAACAAGCTTAAAACGTCACAATAAGCTTAGAAGAGGCCAAAACGCACGTTTCCAGCATGGAGATTTGTGTATAGCAGCTACTGTTAAGAAACTAGTGTAAAGTTGTTGAAATGACAGTAACAAGCTTAAAACGTCACAATAAGCTTAGAAGAGGCCAAAACGCACGTTTCCAGCATGGAGATTTGTGTATAGCAGCTTCTGTTAAGAAACTAGTGTAAAATTGTTGAAATGACAGTAACAAGCTTAAAACGTCACAATAAGCTTAGAAGAGGCCAAAACGCACGTTTCTAGCATGGAGATTTGTTTATAGCAGCTACTGTTAAGAAACTAGTGTAAAACTGTTGAAATGACAGTAACAAGCTTAAAACGTCACAATAAGCTTAGAAGAGGCCAAAACGCACGTTTCCAGCATGGAGATTTGTGTATAGCAGCTTCTGTTAAGAAACTAGTGTAAAATTGTTGAAATGACAGTAACATGCTTAAAACATCACAAAAAGCCCAGAAGAGGCCGAAACGCATGTTTCCAGCATGGAGATGTGTGTATAGCAGCTTCTGTTAAGAAACTAGTGTAAAATTGTTGAAATGACAGTAACATGCTTAAAACATCACAAAAAGCCCAGAAGAGGCCGAAACGCATGTTTCCAGCATGGAGATGTGTGTATAGCAGCTACTGTTAAGAAACTAGTGTAAAACTGTTGAAATGACAGTAACAAGCTTGAAACGTCACAAAAAGCTTAGAAGAGGCTGAAATGCACGTTTCCAGCATAGAGATGTGTGTATAGCAGCTACTGTTAAGAAACTAGTGTAAAACTGTTGAAATGACAGTAACAAGCTTAAAACGTCACAAAAAGCCCAGAAGAGGCCGAAACGCACGTTTCCAGCATGGAGATGTGTGTATAGCAGCTACTGTTAAGAAACAAGTGTAAAACTGTTGAAATGACAGTAACAAGCTTAAAACGTCACAAAAAGCCCAGAAGAGGCCGAAACGCATGTTTCCAGCATGGAGATGTGTGTATAGCAGCTACTGTTAAGAAACTAGTGTAAAGTTGTTGAAATGACAGTAACAAGCTTAAAACGTCACAATAAGCTTAGAAGAGGCCAAAACGCACGTTTCCAGCATGGAGATTTGTGTATAGCAGCTACTGTTAAGAAACTAGTGTAAAGTTGTTGAAATGACAGTAACAAGCTTAAAACGTCACAATAAGCTTAGAAAAGGCCAAAACGCACGTTTCCAGCATGGAGATTTGTGTATAGCAGCTTCTGTTAAGAAACTAGTGTAAAATTGTTGAAATGACAGTAACAAGCTTAAAACGTCACAATAAGCTTAGAAGAGGCCAAAACGCACGTTTCTAGCATGGAGATTTGTTTATAGCAGCTACTGTTAAGAAACTAGTGTAAAACTGTTGAAATGACAGTAACAAGCTTAAAACGTCACAATAAGCTTAGAAGAGGCCAAAACGCACGTTTCCAGCATGGAGATTTGTGTATAGCAGCTTCTGTTAAGAAACTAGTGTAAAATTGTTGAAATGACAGTAACATGCTTAAAACATCACAAAAAGCCCAGAAGAGGCCGAAACGCATGTTTCCAGCATGGAGATGTGTGTATAGCAGCTTCTGTTAAGAAACTAGTGTAAAATTGTTGAAATAACAGTAACATGCTTAAAACATCACAAAAAGCCCAGAAGAGGCCGAAACGCATGTTTCCAGCATGGAGATGTGTGTATAGCAGCTACTGTTAAGAAACTAGTGTAAAACTGTTGAAATGACAGTAACAAGCTTGAAACGTCACAAAAAGCTTAGAAGAGGCTGAAATGCACGTTTCCAGCATAGAGATGTGTGTATAGCAGCTACTGTTAAGAAACTAGTGTAAAACTGTTGAAATGACAGTAACAAGCTTGAAACGTCACAAAAAGCTTAGAAGAGGCTGAAATGCACGTTTCCAGCATAGAGATGTGTGTATAGCAGCTACTGTTAAGAAACTAGTGTAAAGTTGTTGAAATGACAGTAACAAGCTTGAAACGTCACAATAAGCATAGAAGAAGCTGAAACGCACGTTTCCAGCATGGAGATGAGTGTATAGCTATGAGGGGCCGTCAGGGACTTAATTCAGAATTACCTCTCACAAACACTAGTGAAATGCTCTTACATACACTACTGAAACACTCTCACATAAAAAACTAGAGGATTATTCGCTCACACACACTATTGAAATGCTCTCACATACACTACTGAAATGCTCTCACATACACTACTGAAACACTCTCATACACACTACTGAAACGCTCTCACATACACTACTGAAACGCTCTCACACACACTACTGAAACACTCTCACATACACTACTGAAATGCTCTCACATACACTACTGAAACACTCTCATGTACACTACTGAAACGCTCTCACACACACTACTGAAACGCTCTCATATACACTACTGAAACGCTCTCATATACACTACTGAAACGCTCTCACACACACTACTGAAATGCTCTCACATACACTACTGAAACGCTCTCATATACACTACTGAAACGCTCTCACACACACTACTGAAATGCTCTCACACACACTACTGAAACGCTCTCACACACTACTGAAATGCTCTCACATACACTACTGAAATGCTCTCATATACACTACTGAAACGCTCTCATACACACTACTGAAATGCTCTCACATACACTACTGAAATGCTCTCATACACACTACTGAAACACTCTCACATACACTACTGAAATGCTCTCACACACACTACTGAAATGCTCTCACATACACTACTGAAACGCTCTCACACACTCTACTGAAACGCTCTCACACACTCTACTGAAACGCTCTCATATACACTACTGAAACGCTCTCACACACACTACTGAAACGCTCTCACACACACTACTGAAACGCTCTCATACACACTACTGAAACGCTCTCACACACACTACTGAAATGCTCTCACATACACTACTGAAACGTTCTCATACACACTACTGAAACGCTCTCACACACATTACTGAAATGCTCTCACATAGACTACTGAAACGCTCTCACACACTCTACTGAAACGCTCTCACACACACTACTGAAACACTCTCACACACACTACTGAAACGCTCTCACACACACTACTGAAACGCTCTCATACACACTACTGAAACGCTCTCACACACACTACTGAAATGCTCTCACATACACTACTGAAACGTTCTCATACACACTACTGAAATGCTCTCACACACACTACTGAAATGCTCTCACACACACTACTGAAACGCTCTCACACACACTACTGAAATGCTCTCACATACACTACTGAAACGTTCTCACACACTCTACTGAAACGCTCTCACACACACTACTGAAATGCTCTCACACACACTACTGAAACGCTCTCACACACACTACTGAAATGCTCTCACATACACTACTGAAATGCTCTCATATACACTACTGAAACGCTCTCATACACACTACTGAAACGCTCTCACACACACTACTGAAATGCTCTCACACACACTACTGAAACGCTCTCACACACACTACTGAAACGTTCTCATACACACTACTGAAATGCTCTCACACACACTACTGAAACGCTCTCACACACACTACTGAAATGCTCTCACATACACTACTGAAACGTTCTCACACACTCTACTGAAACGCTCTCACACACACTACTGAAATGCTCTCACACACACTACTGAAACGCTCTCACACACACTACTGAAATGCTCTCACATACACTACTGAAATGCTCTCATATACACTACTGAAACGCTCTCATACACACTACTGAAACGCTCTCACACACACTACTGAAATGCTCTCACATACACTACTGAAACGCTCTCACACACACTACTGAAATGCTCTCACACACACTACTGAAACGCTCTCACACACACTACTGAAACGTTCTCATACACACTACTGAAACGCTCTCACACATACGTACATGTTAAATGCTTTTATATATACATTAAGATGATCAGTAGTACACATGCGCAAAAGCTGCATGCTGGCTGTTACGTTACTCCAGCCTTTGAGTTTGCTTTTTTTTTTTTTAACTTTTATTCTCTTTTTGTTCGTTCTTATTTTTTTACTCAACTCTCTGAAGTCCTGCCCTCTCTAACAATGTTGTTTGAAAGAGTTTTTGTGTTTTATTTCATGTTTTAATGCTGCTTCCACCAGGACACTAGGGTGGCCATTATAAAAAAGGAAGACACTTTTCATACACAGGGACACTCAAACAGATATCTGTTTGGTATTAAATTTGAATATGTTAAAATTCTGGGCATTGATAATAATAATTAATGAATATATACTGTATATAACAATGTGCAATAATTATTGTGCAATACCATTCCATAATTACTGTGCAATCTATTACCCATGTGCAACTGCTGCTGCTACAATTTGTGTTATCTGTTGTTTGTGGATTGTTACTGTTTGTCCCTTGTACATAGTGTTTTTATTATTTTTTATTATTTTCCTAACTTACTGTTTTTTATACAGTTTTTTTCTTCTATCCACTTTGCTTCTGTAACATTGGAATTTTCCCATTGTGGGACAAATAAAGGAATTTAATATCTTATTTTTTTCACCAGATTACATAAAGGTGCATACACATACCACATAGCTAATGATAAATGTACAAGATACAGCTCATAACAACGTGCCCTTCCAATTCTTC
>JAQOOF010000360.1:0-32532 GCA_029931835.1 Etheostoma nigrum
GACATATTTATCCCGTCACTTCCTGTCTTTTCCTCACATTAACCCTTGTGTTGTCCTCCCAGGTCAATATTTTACACTTTTCATGATTTTTTCCACGTTTTTGTCCCTTTAACCTTTTCTCCCCAGTACCACCATTATTTAACCTACTAATACCAACTTGTTCACCAGTTTTACACTTATTCTGGGAATTCATGCTCAGTAAACCTCATTTATATGAAATCATATCTAATTTTTGAGTTGATAAAAAGCAGAAAGGATGATTTATTTTTGTCACGTTAGGATCAGAGGATGTTGAGTGCATCACAAACTGTTTTTTGTGAAAATTCAGTCAGGATCCTGTTTTGATTTAAACATTTCTATAGAATCCTATAAAACTGAATAAAAAGACCCAAAATTCAATGAATGAATGTTATTTTGGGGCAATTTGGTTGATGCAAGCCCAACTTTTTGATATGTAAACTTTAATTAGGGGTCAAATTGGACCCGAGGAGAACAGGAGGGTTAAATGACTTCCTGCATTCATTCTTTCTGTGCAATAAAGTAAGAGTAAATGGTCAAACGTGCGTTGTTGTCTCTGCTTTTTGCTGACATATTAAACCATCCCAACAGTTTGTGTCCCAGCTCCTACCTTCGTCTTCTTCCTCCCTGAAGAACTCCTCGCTGTCGTTGGCCGAGTGAGACTTCTTCATCTCTGCGTTTCGGTTTCGGGGCACTTTACGTCTCAGAGACGGCGAGAAGAAGGACGGACGGTTCCTCTCTGGAGTCGGAGGCGTGCTGAAGGACGTCACCTGGAGAAGACTTGGAGCTTAGGTTGGAGCTAAAAGTAGTGATTATTTACATGGAGTCTGGTGGAGATATGCTGCTCTATACACGCTAAAAGTAGTGATTATTTACATGGAGTCTGGTGGAGATATGCTGCTCTATACATGCTAAAAGTAGTGATTATATACATGGAGTCTGGTGGAGATATGCTGCTCTATACATGCTAAAAGTAGTGATTATTTACATGGAGTCTGGTGGAGATATGCTGCTCTATACACGCTAAAAGTAGTGATTATATACATGGAGTCTGGTGGAGATATGCTGCTCTATACATGCTAAAAGTAGTGATTATTTACATGGAGTCTGGTGGAGATATGCTGCTCTATACACGCTAAAAGTAGTGATTATTTACATGGAGTCTGGTGGAGATATGCTGCTCTATACACGCTAAAAGTAGTGATTATTTACATGGAGTCTGATGGAGATATGCTGCTCTATACATGCTAAAAGTAGTGATTATTTACATGGAGTCTGGTGGAGATATGCTGCTCTATACACGCTAAAAGTAGTGATTATTTACATGCAGTCTGGTGGAGATATGCTGCTCTATACACACTAAAAGTAGTGATTATTTACATGGAGTCTGGTGGAGATATGCTGCTCTATACACGCTAAAAGTAGTGATTATTTACATGGAGTCTGGTGGAGATATGCTGCTCTATACATGCTAAAAGTAGTGATTATTTACATGGAGTCTGGTGGAGATATGCTGCTCTATACGCGCTAAAAGTAGTGATTATTTACATGGAGTCTGGTGGAGATATGCTGCTCTATACACGCTAAAAGTAGTGATTATATACATGGAGTCTGGTGGAGATATGCTGCTCTATACATGCTAAAAGTAGTGATTATTTACATGGAGTCTGGTGGAGATATGCTGCTCTATACACGCTAAAAGTAGTGATTATTTACATGGAGTCTGGTGGAGATATGCTGCTCTATACGCGCTAAAAGTAGTGATTATTTACATGGAGTCTGGTGGAGATATGCTGCTCTATACACGCTAAAAGTAGTGATTATTTACATGGAGTCTGGTGGAGATATGCTGCTCTATACACGCTAAAAGTAGTGATTATTTACATGGAGTCTGGTGGAGATATGCTGCTCTATACACGCTAAAAGTAGTGATTATTTACATGGAGTCTGGTGGAGATATGCTGCTCTATACACGCTAAAAGTAGTGATTATTTACATGGAGTCTGGTGGAGATATGCTGCTCTATACACGCTAAAAGTAGTGATTATTTACATGGAGTCTGGTGGAGATATGCTGCTCTATACACGCTAAAAGTAGTGATTATTTACATGGAGTCTGGTGGAGATATGCTGCTCTATACGCGCTAAAAGTAGTGATTATTTACATGGAGTCTGGTGGAGATATGCTGCTCTATACGCGCTAAAAGTAGTGATTATTTACATGGAGTCTGGTGGAGATATGCTGCTCTATACACGCTAAAAGTAGTGATTATTTACATGGAGTCTGGTGGAGATATGCTGCTCTATACGCGCTAAAAGTAGTGATTATTTACATGGAGTCTGGTGGAGATATGCTGCTCTATACGCGCTAAAAGTAGTGATTATTTACATGGAGTCTGGTGGAGATATGCTGCTCTATACATGCTAAAAGTAGTGATTATTTACATGGAGTCTGGTGGAGATATGCTGCTCTATACACGCTAAAGTAGTGATTATATACATGGAGTCTGGTGGAGATATGCTGCTCTATACACGCTAAAAGTAGTGATTATTTACATGGAGTCTGGTGGAGATATGCTGCTCTATACACGCTAAAAGTAGTGATTATTTACATGGAGTCTGGTGGAGATATGCTGCTCTATACGCGCTAAAAGTAGTGATTATTTACATGGAGTCTGGTGGAGATATGCTGCTCTATACATGCTAAAAGTAGTGATTATTTACATGGAGTCTGGTGGAGATATGCTGCTCTATACACGCTAAAAGTAGTGATTATTTACATGGAGTCTGGTGGAGATATGCTGCTCTATACATGCTAAAAGTAGTGATTATTTACATGGAGTCTGGTGGAGATATGCTGCTCTATACACGCTAAAAGTAGTGATTATTTACATGGAGTCTGGTGGAGATATGCTGCTCTATACATGCTAAAAGTAGTGATTATTTACATGGAGTCTGGTGGAGATATGCTGCTCTATACACTCTAAAAGTAGTGATTATTTACATGGAGTCTGGTGGAGATATGCTGCTCTATACACGCTAAAAGTAGTGATTATTTACATGGAGTCTGGTGGAGATATGCTGCTCTATACACGCTAAAAGTAGTGATTATTTACATGGAGTCTGGTGGGTTTGGTGATGGTGATGTTGGGGCTGTTTCATGTTAAACTAAAAGGATCTTACTCTTTAACTAAAAGGTCTATCTCTGTAGGGATCCATCCCATAATGTTGTCACACACTTAGAATAATAATCTGAGTCTGTCAGCAGCAACAACACAACTTTCAGTGGACGCTGACTGATGCTGAACATTTGTCCTACAGGGTTACACCAAAATTACCCTTTAAGTAGGTTTTTAAATGCAGTGCTTTTCCTTTCATTCATTCATATTCTTTCATCAATAACCAGATGAAATCCCCATCAGCCGATTCTGCGTTCTGGTAAATATGAAGCTTTTGTTTTCTGTGCGAGAATATAAATAACTCAGCGTGTAATTTGGGAATCCATCAGACGACTGTGGCACACAGCTGGAGGACAGACCGGATCCATCCATTCATTATGGATCACGACCTGATTTCATGTCTGAGTACGTAGCTCGTTAAAGCCGCTGAGATGCACCTGGAGCCATTATACTGTTGCTATGGTTACTTTATAACAACATCAGGTTATTACTACATGTGTTTAGGATGAAGACATCTTAATGAGGGAAGTAACTAGTGACTAAAGTAACTAGTAACTAAGGTAACTAGTGACTAAAGTAACTAGTAACTAAGGTAACTAGTAAATAAAGCTGTCAGATGAATGTAGCGGAGTAACTAAAGTAACTAGTGACTAAAGTAACTAGTAACTAAGGTAACTAGTAAATAAAGCTGTCAGATGAATGTAGCGGAGTAACTAAAGTAACTAGTAACTAAAGTAACTAGTAACTAAAGCTGTTAGATGAATGTAGTGGAGTAACTAAATTAACTAGTAACTAAAGTAACTAGTAACTAAAGCTGTCAGATTAATGTAGCGGAGTAACTAAAGTAACTAGTAACTAAAGTAACTAGTAACTAAAGTAACTAGTAACTAAAGCTGTCAGATGGATGTAGTGGAGTAACTAAAGTAACTAGTAACTAAATTAACTAGTAACTAAAGCTTTCAGATGAATGTAGCGGAGTAACTAAAGTAACTAGTAACTAAAGTAACTAGTAACTAAAGCTGTCAGATGAATGTAGCGGAGTAACTAAAGTAACTGGTAACTAAAGTAACTAGTAACTAAAGTAACTAAAGCTGGCAGATGAATGTAGCGGGGTAACTAAAGTAACTAGTAACTAAAGTAACTAGTAACTAAAGCTGTTAGATGAATGTAGTGGAGTAACTAAATTAACTAGTAACTAAAGTAACTAGTAACTAAAGCTGTCAGATGAATGTAGCGGAGTAACTAAAGTAACTAGTAACTAAAGTAACTAGTAACTAAAGCTGTCAGATGGATGTAGTGGAGTAACTAAAGTAACTGGTAACTAAAGTAACTAGTAACTAAAGTAACTAAAGCTGTCAGATGAATGTAACGCAGTAGTAGAAAGTAACGTGAAAAGAAAAGACTTCAGTAAAGTACAAGTACCTCAACGTTACATTCCACCACTGACTGTATGTGTGATATATATATATATATATATATATATATATATATATATATATACACACACAGTATATGTGTGTGTGTCTCTTGTCCTCACCCTCTCGTGCACGGGGGACACCTGGTCCTCCTCGGTGCCGCAGGGTGACGTGTCTCCCGTGGGCACCCTGCTGACGGCCATCTCAGCGTGACCTTTGCCCTGCGGACCCTTCATCCTCACAAACTCCATGTTTTTGTATTTGTAGAAGCCGAAAGACATCCGCTGGGCCATCTTAGCAGCAACGCTCACCTGCAACACACACACACACACACACACACACACACACACACACACACACACACACACACACACACACACACACACACACACACACACACACACACACACACACACACACACACACACACACACACACACACACACACACACACACACACACACACACACACACACACAGAAGTTACACTAAGCAGCAGTAAAGTGATTTAAAATAAGGAAAGAAAGTAGTCGGGATGAGCCGATATGAAAATGTTGGCCAATAGGATACAGATATTAAAGGGCCCGTGGCATGAAAATGTCCCTTTATGAGGTTTTTAATATTAATATGAGTGCCCCCCCCCCCCCCCGCCTATGGCCCCCCAGTGGCTAGAAATGGTGATAGGTGTAAACCGAGCCCTGGGTATCCTGCTCTGCCTTTGAGAACATGAAAGCTCAGATGGGCCGATCTGGAATCTTCCCCTTATGATGTCATAAGGAGCAAGGTTACCTCCCCTTTCTCTGCTTTGCCCGCCCAAAGAATTTGCCCCCCCCCATGAGAGAGAGAGAGACATCATGGCTTTCAAGCAAGCAAAGTGGCAGTTGGTCAAGGCCACCCCCCCACCTCCACCTCCCGGCAGCGTCTCACCCGGTTGTCGTAGACCTTCTTCAGCGCCTCGTAGCGGATCGAGCCCTGGAAGATGACGCCCTGGAAGGTGTTGCTCTTGTCGCTCGCCACCAGCTCCACACACACCATCTCCCCCTCGCCCACCGTCATGTCACTGAACACCTACACACACAGTTACAGATAAGATTATTTTACTTCACCTGCAATGGTCCGCATTCATTCTTTCATCCAACAGCCTCAAAGTTCCCAGAAACACAACCATCCTAAGGGTGTTACGTTTCGATTTTAACTAGAAAATCTCTCTCCCATCTGACTACTTGCATACTATTAGTGTGCAGCTAAAGACACAGGGTAACATTAGCTTAGGGGCTGGTAGCATACAGCTAAAGACACAGGGTAACGTTAGCTTAGCTGACGGCACTATGCAGCTAAAGACACAGGGTAACATTAGCTTAGGGGCTGGTAGCATACAGCTAAAGACACAGGGTAACGTTAGCTTAGCTGACGGCACTATGCAGCTAAAGACACAGGGTAACGTTAGCTTAGCTGACGGCACTATGCAGATAAAGACACAGGGTAACGTTAGCTTAGCTGCTGGCACTATGCAGCTAAAGACACAGGGTAACGTTAGCTTAGCTGCTGGTAGAATGCAATGTGATCAGACTGAATGGATCAAATTCTGACAGTGAAACAAGCCATTGTGACGTTAAAAAAACGTGTCCATTGATTTACAAAAAGTTGGTGGGGAAAATTGTTTTTAGGTACGTAGTTCCACCGTTTAGCCGCTATGTTCAACTTTTGGCTTCAAAGTCTGGCGCACTTCCTTGGGGTCTGACTGTGACGCCCCTACAAAATCCTAGCCTAGAAATCTAGATGTAACCCAGCTAGGGTCCGGCTAGCAACTCTCCTTTGGCTTGAGAGCTGGAAAAACCTAATTCTGGTCAGGCCAATCACATTGTGTATAGAGACAGTGGGCGGGGCTTAACATACGGACGACAGAGTTGTGATGGTTCTAAATGAACTCCCTGCTACTTGAAACAAAGATGGCTGTTGCTGTTGGGGAACAGCGGCCATTGGACCTTTAAAAAAGGAAGATGTGTTCGGAGGATAAAGTTGAATCTATCAACCAGCGCTGCTCTGATTGGTTGGAACGCTCTCCTTTTGCGTGCAGAGGGAATACTTCCCAACCGAAAGTAAAATTGATTGAAATGCCGGGTTTGTTCAGGACCCCCCCACCCCCGTCTGTGGCTAACGATGACTACACAGTAATTAGTGACGATTCTCTCCGACCAATCAGCAGTCTGCAGTGATTAGTGAGGATTCTCTCCGACCAATCAGCAGTCTGCAGTGATTAGTGAGGATTCTCTCCGACCAATCAGCAGTCTGCAGTGATTAGTGAGGATTCTCTCCGACCAATCAGCAGTCTGCAGTGATTAGTGAGGATTCTCTCCGACCAATCAGCAGTCTGCAGTGATTAGTGACAATTCTCTCTGACCAATCAGCAGTCTGCAGTGATTAGTGACAATTCTCTCCGACCAATCAGCAGTCTGCAGTGATTAGAGATCATTTTCTCCGACTAATCAGCAGTCTGCAGGTTTTCTCCTCAGCAGCTTGGACCTTTGACTGAGGTAGTACTACAAAAAGTACCCGTTAGCAGGTACCAGGGACTCTTTATTGTAATGGAAAACCGTAAAAGGCGAGTAGAGTCGAGGAGGAACCATGCGGTGGAAACCGGCGTCAGTGTGGTCAGACTTACCTCCTCGAAGTTGTCGATCATGAAGAAGATGTTGGGGTAGCTCATCTTGGACTCCTCCCCTTTGCTGTCCATGGCGTGTTTGCTGGGAGACGCAAACACTTCCTGCAAAAACATCCAGACCGAATGCATAAAGGTCATTACAGCCACGGTTCCACATGGACATAACAAGCAAAGAGGGGGATGGATTTCAATCAAACAAAACAAAACAAAACAAAACTTGTAAGAATTAAATCCCCCTTTCAGATCTATTCCAAAACAGTTGAATACAATGTATACTAATACTACTACTAACAATAATAATGTATACTTTATTAATCCTGCAAGGGGAAATTGCAATGTTTTCATTGTTTTTACACACAGAATTACACACACATGCTGAGTACCTGTACATGCACTAATGGAGAGATGTAAGAGTGGGGGGGCTGCCCATGGAAAGGCGCCCCGAGCAATTTTATAAATTATGGTCAATAAATCACATTTATTTGAAATTATTACAAATTATACTTTATTTTTGAGTTTAAACAAAAGCTGAAGTTATGAATTATCTTGACCCATGGAAAGGCGCCCTGAGCAGTTGGTGCCTTGCACAAGAGCACCTTGGCAGTGCCCAGGAGGTGAACTGGCACCTCTCCGGCTACCAGTCCACCACCAGACTTTGGTACGTATGGGGACTTGAACCAGCGACCCTCCAGTTCCCAACCCAACTGCCTACTGGCAGAGCTACTGCTATCAATATTCAATGGAAAATAATCTGAAAATGCAAAAGCACAACACGGTGTCAACATAAAACACGGAAAGCGCCGACAAGCCCGTCCTTTCCTCGGAAGTGTTTCAGTCCAAACCACAATCTTTATCCTAAACTTAACGAGTCGTTTTGGTGCATGACGCTCCCTTTTCCTGGCTGAACTCCACCACCACGGCCCTGAAAGGACCGTCGTCTGGCGGCTCCTGCAGCCGGCTCACAGTCACCTATCGGCGGCTGAACCCCCGCCGCGGGTAGCCGGCGTCCCGGAGCTCTGTGGCTGCTAAAAACCTCCAGCAACCGCTGCTCGGATGCTATCTTTCTATGTGTTCTACTTCTACTATATGTTACCATCACAGCGCTTTACTGAGTTTAAAATACTTCTATTTTAGGTAAATATCATGTCTATTGGTGAAGTAGCATGATCACTTTGAGGGGGGGCTCATTTTGTCCCCATCGCACCTGGATTACAGATTCAATGACCTCCGATAGAAGAGTCGAGGGTTATGTGGAGCAGCTCTGATGTGACGACAGACTGGTTTCATACCTGACATTTCTTCTTGTGGATGTGGATGTCTCCTGCGTCTGAGCGCGTGCAGACTGCACACGTTACCACGTAGTCCAACTGCAAGAGAGATATAGAAGTTATTGTGGGCATTTTAAAATACCATCATTTTCTTACTTTCCTGGATGTTTTGTCCTTTCTGTCTTTACTCCCTAGTTGCATAATGAACACCGACTGCACACTTATTCTATCGTGGATATGCTGCTCTATACACTCTAAAAGTAGTGATTATTTACATGGAGTCTGGTGGAGATATGCTGCTCTATACACTCTAAAAGTAGTGATTATTTACATGGAGTCTGGTGGAGATATACTGCTCTATACATGCTAAAAGTAGTGATTATTTACATGGAGTCTGGTGGAGATATGCTGCTCTATACACGCTAAAAGTAGTGATTATTTACATGGAGTCTGGTGGAGATATGCTGCTCTATACACTCTAAAAGTAGTGATTATTTACATGGAGTCTGGTGGAGATATGCTGCTCTATACATGCTAAAAGTAGTGATTATTTACATGGAGTCTGGTGGAGATATGCTGCTCTATACACGCTAAAAGTAGTGATTATTTACATGGAGTCTGGTGGAGATATGCTGCTCTATACACGCTAAAAGTAATTTTTTTTACCGTTACATCCCTACTTGAATTCTGTATATGTGAGCTATAACAACACATCGTCTGCATACAATCACCAAGTTTTATATCTGTAATATTTGCAAAGGCACGCACACATGCACGTGTTTCAATAATGACCTCAATTATTTTGATTATGATATTTTTTTTTGTAGTTAAAGCTGAGGTGTTGGGTGTTGTTGACCTTCTGCAGGATGAGGTTCAGGTAGACGCTCTCCTCCCAATCGATGTCGGGGTCGCCGAGGCCCGGCAGCTTCTTGGAGTCCCTCCGGTAAACCTCCACCTCCACCTGAAAACACAGCCGACACACTTCACCATAGAGCTGGGCTGGGATATTATATCAATATTGTGATGTGAGACTAGATCTCTTATAGATCTTAGATATCGTAATATCCTAATATGGCATAAGTGTTTTTTCCTGCTTTTAAAGGCTGCGTTACAGTAAAGTGATGTCATTTTCTGGACTTTCCAGACTGTTGTAACTCTTCTATTATAATCCTTTATTACCCACTAAGTCATTATATCCACATTACTGATGATTATTTATCAAAAATCTCATTGTGTGAATATTCTGTGAAAGCAACAATAGTCAACTCTACAATATTGTTGCAGTATTGATATTGAGGTATTTGGTCAAAGATATTGTGATATTTGATTTTCTCCATATCGCCCCGCCCTACTTCATCCACACAAACACTGACTACATCATAGACTGTATAATATTAATGGAGGGTGTGTGAGGTCACCCATTGGTTCGTGGAGATCTGCTTGCCGTCCTGGTTGCAGACGAGAGGGAGGAGTGTCATTCTGTGTTGCAGAAGACTTAAAACCAGTGCTTGGGAGACTTCCTGTTACATCAGTTTTCAAAATAAAATAAGAGCAGAAACCGGCAGAACAAGCTGCTGCAGGTCCTTCAGAAACTGAGGAGCCATCTTTTTTAACCCTCATGTTGTCCTCGGGTCAAATTTGACCCATTTTCAGTTTTTTCATCACAAAAAAATGTGCCTTTGAAATAAGCTGAAAATGTCAACATTAGAAATATTAAATAACTTTGGAAAAAAAACAAAACACAACATTGAAAAAGTGACAAATGTAACAAGAAGCGAGAACCTTTTTTTCGTGGTTGACGGGAAGACAACACAAGGGATAAATGTATTATTATTTATAATGATCATCAAGAAGAAAGTCTAAAAATGTGTGTAAATAACATTGTAACTAACAGTCTTAAGTTATGAATCTTTCCCATCTTTATCATCCAAAAGGTCAGTTATCTTTTTGATTTCTGCAGTGTAGCCAAATGGAGAACAAGGTAAACCTGGGCAGGTAACGTGAGCACAGCTGAGGAAGAGAAACCATCCACAACGGCCGCAAACAGGTTTCCTTCTTAGCAAAGAAATACCATGTAGTTCTGCTTAGGTGTAAAATCTAGTCTCATTCTGTTGTTAAAAAATAAATAAATAAAATGTTTTTCCTTATTTATCTTTAATGTTTTGAACACTTTCGTATTTAACCGTCATGTTGTCCTTGGGTCAAACTGACCCATTTTCAGTTAATTTTGTTTGTTACAAAAAAAATGGGCCGTCGAAATAAGCGCTGAAAATGTCAACATTAAAAATATCAAAAAATTCACCCACAACATTGAAAAAGTGACAAAAATGTGGGAAAAAGCCATAATAATGTTGAAAAAAACTTTTTTTTTTTTCGTGGTTGATGGAAGACAACACAAGGGTTATAAGGTGCTCTAAGCCATGTCGCACGTTTTTTAGGCTACAACATTACACATACAGCGAACATCTGCTAGCTGCCTGTCCCCAGAACACTGTAAAAACATCTCACTATCTGCTAGCTGCCTGTCCCCAGAACACTGTAAAAAACATCTCACTATCTGCTAGCTGCCTGTCCCCAGAACACACTGTAAAAACATCTCACTATCTGCTAGCTGCCTGTCCCCAGAACACACTGTAAAAACATCTCACTATCTGCTAGCTGCCTGTCCCCTGAACACACTGTAAAAACATCTCCTCACTATCTACTAGCTGCCTGTCCCCAGAACACACTGTAAAAAACATCTCACTATCTGCTAGCTGCCTGTCCCCAGAACACACTGTAAAAAACATCTCACTATCTGCTAGCTGCCTGTCCCCAGAACACACTGTAAAAACATCTCACTATCTGCTAGCTGCCTGTCCCCAGAACACACTGTAAACACATCTCACTATCTGCTAGCTGCCTGTCCCCTGAACACACTGTAAAAACATCTCACTATCTGCTAGCTGCCTGTCCCCAGAACACACTGTAAACACATCTCACTATCTACTAGCTGCCTGTCCCCTGAACACACTGTAAAAACATCTCACTATCTGCTAGCTGCCTGTCCCCTGAACACACTGTAAAAACATCTCACTATCTGCTAGCTGCCTGTCCCTAGAACACACTGTAAAAACATCTCACTATCTGCTAGCTGCCTGTCCCCAGAACACACTGTAAAAACATCTCACTATCTGCTAGCTGCCTGTCCCCAGAACACACTGTAAAAACATCTCCTCACTATCTACTAGCTGCCTGTCCCTAGAACACACTGTAAAAACATCTCCTCACTATCTGCTAGCTGCCTGTCCCTAGAACACACTGTAAAAACATCTCACTATCTGCTAGCTGCCTGTCCCCAGAACACACTGTAAAAACATCTCCTCACTATCTACTAGCTGCCTGTCCCTAGAACACACTGTAAAAACATCTCCTCACTATCTGCTAGCTGCCTGTCCCTAGAACACACTGTAAAAACATCTCACTATCTGCTAGCTGCCTGTCCCTAGAACACACTGTAAAAACATCTCACTATCTGCTAGCTGCCTGTCCCCAGAACACACTGTAAAAACATCTCACTATCTGCTAGCTGCCTGTCCCCAGAACACACTGTAAAAACATCTCCTCACTATCTACTAGCTGCCTGTCCCTAGAACACACTGTAAAAACATCTCCTCACTATCTGCTAGCTGCCTGTCCCCAGAACACACTGTAAAAACATCTCCTCACTATCTGCTAGCTGCCTGTCCCCAGAACACACTGTAAAAACATCTCCTCACTATCTACTAGTTGCCTGTCCCCAGAACACACTGTAAAAACATCTCCTCACTATCTGCTAGCTGCCTGTCCCTAGAACACACTGTAAAAACATCTCCTCACTATCTGCTAGCTGCCTGTCCCCAGAACACACTGTAAAAAACATCTCACTATCTGCTAGCTGCCTGTCCCCAGAACACACTGTAAAAACATCTCCTCACTATCTGCTAGCTGCCTGTCCCCAGAACACACTGTAAAAACATCTCACTATCTGCTAGCTGCCTGTCCCCAGAACACACTGTAAAAACATCTCCTCACTATCTGCTAGCTGCCTGTCCCCAGAACACACTGTAAAAAACATCTCACTATCTGCTAGCTGCCTGTCCCCTGAACACACTGTAAAAACATCTCACTATCTGCTAGCTGCCTGTCCCCAGAACACACTGTAAAAACATCTCCTCACTATCTGCTAGCTGCCTGTCCCCAGAACACACTGTAAAAACATCTCACTATCTGCTAGCTGCCTGTCCCCAGAACACACTGTAAAAACATCTCCTCACTATCTGCTAGCTGCCTGTCCCCAGAACACACTGTAAAAACATCTCACTATCTGCTAGCTGCCTGTCCCCAGAACACACTGTAAAAACATCTCACTATCTGCTAGCTGCCTGTCCCCAGAACACACTGTAAAAACATCTCACTATCTGCTAGCTGCCTGTCCCCTGAACACACTGTAAAAACATCTCACTATCTGCTAGCTGCCTGTCCCCTGAACACACTGTAAAAACATCTCACTATCTGCTAGCTGCCTGTCCCCAGAACACACTGTAAAAACATCTCACTATCTGCTAGCTGCCTGTCCCCAGAACACACTGTAAAAACATCTCCTCACTATCTGCTAGCTGCCTGTCCCCAGAACACACTGTAAAAAACATCTCACTATCTGCTAGCTGCCTGTCCCCAGAACACACTGTAAAAACATCTCACTATCTGCTAGCTGCCTGTCCCCAGAACACACTGTAAAAACATCTCCTCACTATCTACTAGCTGCCTGTCCCCTGAACACACTGTAAAAAACATCTCACTATCAACACTACTATCATATTTCGATATATTGAAAATCTCAGACGATATCTAGTCTTATATCACGATATCGATACAACATCGATATATCACGCAGCCCTACCTGAATGTCTGATATTCTGATACAGTTTCCTCCATGAACGAGGTACTTCCCATCCCATTTTCAGACCGTAACCATGGCAACCACTACTGCGGTCTACATGGCGTGTGAGTGATATGAAACCTGGCGTGTGGAGACCTCGCCTCTCCCTGCAGACGGCTAGCATTAACCTTTAAATCACTAGTCTGCGCCACACACACACACACACACACACACACACACACACACACACACACACACACACACACACACACACACACACACACACACACACACACACACACACACACACACACACACACACACACACACACACACACACACACACACACACACACACACACACACACACACACACACACACACACACACACACACACACACACACACACACACACACACACACACACACACACACACACACACACACACACACACACACACACACACACACACACACACACACACACACACACACACACACACACACTCACCCCCCTCCCCCCCCCCAACCAGCCCGTCAGACTCCGCCTACCGAGATCCTGGGTCTGTCCCAGGTTTTTCCCTAAAAGAGTTTTTCCTCACCACTGTATTATATGTATGTATACTAAATGCTTGCTCTTAGGGGAACTAGAATTGTTGGTACTTTATAAATTATAGAGCGGTCTAGACCTGCTCTACCTGTAAATTATAGAGAGGTCTAGACCTGCTCTATCTGTAAATTATAGAGCGGTCTAGACCTGCTCTACCTGTAAATTATAGAGTGGTCTAGACCTGCTCTACCTGTAAATTATAGAGTGGTCTAGACCTGCTCTACCTGTAAATTATAGAGAGGTCTAGACCTGCTCTATCTGTAAATTATAGAGTGGTCTAGACCTGCTCTATCTGTAAATTATAGAGTGGTCTAGACCTGCTCTATCTGTAAATTATAGAGCGGTCTAGACCTGCTCTATCTGTAAATTATAGAGTGGTCTAGACCTGCTCTATCTGTAAATTATAGACCGGTCTAGACCTGCTCTATCTGTAAATTATAGAGTGGTCTAGACCTGTTCTATCTGTAAATTATAGAGTGGTCTAGACCTGCTCTACCTGTAGATTATAGAGCGGTCTAGACCTGCTCTATCTGTAAATTATAGAGTGGTCTAGACCTGCTCTACCTGTAGATTATAGACCGGTCTAGACCTGCTCTATCTGTAAATTATAGAGAGGTCTAGACCTGCTCTATCTGTAAATTATAGAGCGGTCTAGACCTGCTCTATCTGTAAATTATAGACCGGTCTAGACCTGCTCTATCTGTAAATTATAGACCGGTCTAGACCTGCTCTACCTGTAAAGTGTCTTTTTTGTCTCTTTTGTTTTGATTTGAAGCTATAAATAAAATTGAACTGAAGTATTGGTTCAGGCACCGGTCAAGTTTGAAAAGTATTGTTTTAGCACCGGTATCGTAACAAACCCTAAAAACCCTAAAAGTGACGGTCAACAAGGACGAAGCTGATCGAACAGTGTCCTCTCTCTCCTGATTATCATCTCAACACAAGATCAATAACGTCTCCGTCGTCAGACTAACGCCTTGGCAGACACGGACAGGTGTGACGAGCCATATTTTAGTGTCCTCTGCCGACCTCGGGGTCAATCTGTCTCTCTGAAGACAGACGGAGACTGTTGCTGCCTATCAATAGAGATCAACAGTGTGGTTCTGGAGGGTCGTGTTCTCCGTTAGGATTCAGATTATCAGCCATGAAGATTAAAATATACTTGTAGATAAATCTGTAGATACACTTGTACATTCACCTGTACATACACATGTAGATATACCTGTAGATAAATCTGTGGATACATATGTAGATATACCTGTACATACACCTGTAGATACATATGTAGATATACCTGTAGATAAATCTGTGGATACATATGTAGATATACCTGTACATACACCTGTAGATACATATGTAGATATACCTGTAGATAAATCTGTGGATACATATGTAGATATACCTGTACATACACCTGTAGATACATATGTAGATATACCTGTAGATAAATCTGTGGATACATATGTAGATATACCTGTACATACACCTGTAGATACATATGTAGATATACCTGTAGATAAATCTGTGGATACATATGTAGATATACCTGTACATACACCTGTAGATACATATGTAGATATACCTGTAGATAAATCTGTGGATACATATGTAGATATACCTGTACATACACCTGTAGATACATATGTAGATATACCTGTAGATAAATCTGTGGATACATATGCAGATACACCTGCATAAACCTGTACATACACTAGTGGATAAACCTGTAGATCCATATGTAGATATACCTGTAGAGACATCTGTAGATATACTGTACCTTTAGATATACCTGCAGATACATATGTACATACACCTATGTAGATACATATGTAGATAAACCTGTAGATATACATGTACATACACCTGTAGATACATATGTACATACACCTGTAGATACATGTGTACATACACCTGTAAATATACCTGTAGATACACCTGTAAATACACCTGTAGATACAGTATACCTGTATACATCTGTAGATATACCTTTATACCTGTAGATACACCTGTAGATACATCTATAGATACACCTGTAAATATACCTGTATATATACCTGTAGATACACCTGTAAATATACCTGTATATACAGTATACCTGTATACATCAGTAGATATACCTGTATACATCTGTAGATATACCTGCAGATGCATCTGTAGATATACCTTTAGATACACCTGTAGATACACCTGTAGATAAACGGCAGCTCGCTACCTTTTTGCCCTCAGTGTTGTCGGCGCTGACGTAGGCGAGCTTCCTGCGGACGTAGAACAGCATGTCGTCCTGCCGAGGAGCGAACTTCTCCATGAAATATGTGGAGAACATCCAGGTCCAAAACACGATGCGGTCATCTTTAAAACAACCTGCAGACACACAAACACAACACGATGCGGTCAGACTTCAGATACAGTATTAGGGACCACTAAGGTCTATATAAAGAGACTTCAGATACAGTATTAGGGACCACTAAGGTCTATATAAAGAGACTTCAGATACAGTATTAGGGACCACTAAGGTCTATATAAAGAGACTTCAGATACAGTATTAGGGACCACTAAGGTCTATATAAAGAGACTTCAGATACAGTATTAGGGACCACTAAGGTCTATATAAAGAGACTTCAGATACAGTATTAGGGACCACTAAGGTCTATATAAAGAGACTTCAGATACAGTATTAGGGACCACTAAGGTCTATATAAAGAGACTTCAGATACAGTATTAGGGGACCACTAAGGTCTATATAAAGAGACTTCAGATACAGTATTAGGGACCACTAAGGTCTATATAAAGAGACTTCAGATACAGTATTAGGGGACCACTAAGGTCTATATAAAGAGACTTCAGATACAGTATTAGGGGACCACTAAGGTCTATATAAAAGAGACTTCAGATACAGGATTAGGGACCACTAAGGTCTATATAAAAGAGACTTCAGATACAGTATTAGGGACCACTAAGGTCTATATAAAGAGACTTCAGATACAGTATTAGGGGACCACTAAGGTCTATATAAAAGAGACTTCAGATACAGTATTAGGGGACCACTAAGGTCTATATAAAGAGACTTCAGATACAGTATTAGGGGACCACTAAGGTCTATATAAAAGAGACTTCAGATACAGTATTAGGGACCACTAAGGTCTATATAAAGAGACTTCAGATACAGTATTAGGGACCACTAAGGTCTATATAAAGAGACTTCAGATACAGTATTAGGGACCACTAAGGTCTATATAAAGAGACTTCAGATACAGTATTAGGGGACCACTAAGGTCTATATAAAAGCATCCAAAGGGAACCATGTCACGGGACCTTTAATTTTAGGATTAACCTTGTTTGCCTTGATCTGCTCAGACTTTGATTTAATTGTGGAAACGACACACGCCCTGGGACATGTCTGCCTGGATTAAAAAACCAGAGACAAAAACATCAGAAGGTAAAAAAAATGTCGGAAAACGGGCCAAAGACTGTTGTACTCTGCACTACTTTCTCTTTCTAGTCATTTTGGGTTTCATATATATATATACAGTGGGTACGGAAAGTATTCAGACCCCTTTAAATTTTTCACTCTTTGTTTCATTGCAGGCATTTTCCAAAAATCAAAAAAGTTCATTTTATTTCTCAGTAATGTACACTCAGCACCCCATCTTGGACAGAAAAAAACAGAAATGTAGAAATTTTTGCAAATTTATTAAAAAACAAAAACTGAAATATCACATGGTCATAAGTATTCAGACCCTTTGTTCAGTATTTAGTAGAAGCACCCTTTTGATCTAATACAGCCATGAGTCGTTTTGGGAAAGATGCAACAAGTTTTTCACATCTGGATTTGGGTATCCTCTGCCATTCCTCCTTGCAGATCCTCTCCAGTTCTGTCAGGTTGGATGGTAAACGTTGGTGGACAGTCATTTTCAGGTCTCTCCAGAGATGCTCAATTGGGTTTAAGTCAGGGCTCTGGCTGGGCCATTCAAGAACAGCCACGGAGTTGTTGTGAAGCCACTCCTTCGTTATTTTAGCGGTGTGCTTAGGGTCATTGTCTTGTTGGAAGGTAAACCTTCGGCCCAGTCTGAGGTCCAGAGCACTCTGGAAAAGGTTTTCGTCCAGGATATCCCTGTACTTGGCCGCATTCATCTTTCCCTCGATTGCAACCAGTCGTCCTGTCCCTGCAGCTGAAAAACACCCCCACAGCATGATGCTGCCACCACCATGCTTCACTGTTGGGACTGTATTGGACAGGTGATGAGCAGTGCCTGGTTTTCTCCACACATACCGCTTAGAATTAAGGCCAAAAAGTTCTATCTTGGTCTCATCAGACCAGAGGATTTTATTTATCACCATCTTGGAGTCCTTCAGGTGTTTTTTAGCAAACTCCATGCGGGCTTTCATGTGTCTTGCACTGAGGAGAGGCTTCCTTCGGGCCACTCTGCCATAAAGCCCCGACTGGTGGATTGCTGCAGTGATGGTTGACTTACTACAACTTTCTCCCATCTCCCGACTGCATCTCTGGAGCTTAGCCACAGTGACCATTGGGTTCTTCTTTGCCTCTCTCACCAAGGCTCTTCTCCCCCGATAGCTCAGTTTGGCCGGACGGCCAGCTCTAGGAAGGGTTCTGGTCGTCCCAAACGTCTTCCATTTGAGGATTATGGAGGCCACTGTGCTCTTAGGAACCTTAAGTGCAGCAGAAATTTTTTTGTAACCTTGACCAGATCTGTGCCTTGCCACAATTCTGTCTCTGAGCTCCTCAGGCAGTTCCTTTGACCTCATGATTGTCATTTGCTCTGACATGCACTGTGAGCTGTAAGGTCTTATATAGACAGGTGTGTGGCTTTCCTAATCAAGTCCAATCAGTATAATCAAACACAGCTGGACTCCAATGAAGGTGTAGAACCATCTCAAGGATGATCAGAAGAAATAGACAGCACCTGAGTTACATATGAGGGTCACGGCAAAGGGTCTGAATACTTATGACCATGTGATATTTCAGTTTTTGTTTTTTAATAAATTTGCAAACATTTCTACATTTCTGTTTTTTTCTGTCCAAGATGGGGTGCTGAGTGTACATTACTGAGAAATAAAATGAACTTTTTTGATTTTTGGAAAATGGCTGCAATGAAACAAAGAGTGAAAAATTTAAAGGGGTCTGAATACTTTCCGTACCCACTGTATATTGGCTGTCTGTCTCTGAGCAAAGCAGAGATCTGCAGCAGCTACAGAGACATTTATAAAAGATCGTGCGTGTCCCATTTTAAAAAATACATCAATTGTGTCAAGAAGCCCGGCGCTTCATCGCTCATCTGATGAAAGTGAGCTGAATCACCCAAAGAGCCATGTTCGGGCTGCTGTATCTTTCATGACCGTTATATAACTTCTCTGATGCTCCAGTGACCTGAATAAAAGCATGAACTACGAGGATGGAGGAACAGAAGCTTAAAGTGTAGGCCGAGACACCCAGGTTACAGGTTTTGAGTCCATTTTTACGCGTAAAGGGTCTGTAAATATTATAAATAAAGACTGAAACATACACTGAAATTAAATCTCATAGGTTTTGAAGATGGTGGAGGAAAGCATTGTCTAACATGTTACTCCAAAAATCCAAAATGCTAAATCTTTGAACGCTGTAACCGGCAGCCACAGACCGGGCTGCAAGGTAACCCTATGGGGCAACTATGCATCGTCAATTTGCTCCACTAAAAGTGCTTTATGGCCGCTGTGTGTGACAACATTATGGGATGGATCCCTACAGAGAGAGACCTTTTTAAAACCTCTTTCAGACCTTTCTGTTTAACCAGCGCAACGACATGCAGCAAAGGGCCGCAGGTCGGAGTCAAACCCGGGCCCGCTGCGTCGAGGACTAAACCGCTCTACCAGCTGGATTTTACGATGCTTTAATTACGGTTTATTTACATGGAGTCTGGTGGGTTTATATGGGCTGGGTTTATAAACATCATACAGGAACCATTCACACACAGTCATACACTGTGGCCGAGGCTGCTCATCAGATACACACTCACACACATCTACACACCTGCTCATCAGATACACACTCACACACACATCTACACACCTGCTCATCAGATACACACACACACACACATCTTCACACCTGCTCATCAGATACACACTCACACACACATCTACACACCTGCTCATCAGATACACACACACACACATCTACACACCTGCTCATCAGATACACACTCACACACACATCTACACACCTGCTCATCAGATACACACTCACACACATCTACACACCTGCTCATCAGATACACACACACACACATCTACACACCTGCTCATCAGATACACACACACACACATCTACACACCTGCTCATCAGATACACACACACACACATCTACACACCTGCTCATCAGATACACACTCACACACATCTACACACCTGCTCATCAGATACACACACACACACATCTACACACCTGCTCATCAGATACACACACACATCTACACACCTGCTCATCAGATACACACTCACACACATCTACACACCTGCTCATCAGATACACACTCACACACATCTACACACCTGCTCATCAGATACACACTCACACACATCTACACTTGGGGGCAACTCAGGGTTCAGGGTTTTGCCCAAGGACACTTCAACATGGGACTGAAGGGCCAGGGATTGAACCCCCAACCTTCTAATTGGCAGGCAACCGCTCTACCTTTACTCCTTAACAGAAAGGTCTATCTTTGTAGGGATCCGTTCCATAATATTGTCAGACAGCTTGGTTAAACTTAAATTTGGCGACGTACGTGTGTCATCACCCCGTTCTCACTCCCGCTTGGTCATTGGCTCTCAGAGTCACATGCTACATGATCCAGAGTCTGGCCCCCCACGCGGGACTGCTGGAAAAGGTTGCGGAGATTGGTCAAAATTGCGAGTCGCACCAAAGTCACTTGCGTGAATTGATTGCGACATCGTGAAATCCCGGAAGGAGTTTACTGCAGTAAAGGGATCTGAATACTTATCCACCACTTCTGCATATAATATGAAATGTAATGTGTAAGATCTTCGGAGGCAGAGTTCCTTCAGACGAGACGTAGAGATGGAAATCAATGATCCAGATCCATTATCTCCCAACACACCACAGTGAAATCCAGCTAAAAATAGTCTGACATCAGCGTGCGGAGACGGAGAACAGGGATGCAGACTTGATCGATAGCAGCGGGTCGGGATCGGCTCTTCATAAAGAGCACGACGAGACAGAGCGCTGGGTTTCTATAGCGTAAAAATAGCCGAGCGTGACTCACTGACAGACACGAATGGTTACATACCCGGCTGAATATTTAATGCCATCTGCGGCGCTGAGCTGAAGTCACGTCTGAGACAAAGTAAAAACTTCCAGATGCTTCTTTCAGGCCTCTTTCTAACATGTCATGGCACAGGAGGGACCTACTAGAACTGTTGGGTCTTAAATTATAGAGCGGTCTAGACCTGCTCTACCTGTAAATTATAGAGCGGTCTAGACCTGCTCTATCTGTAAATTATAGAGTGGTCTAGACCTGCTCTATCTGTAAATTATAGAGCGGTCTAGACCTGCTCTATCTGTAAATTATAGAGCGGTCTAGACCTGCTCTATCTGTAAATTATAGAGCGGTCTAGACCTGCTCTATCTGTAAATTATAGAGCGGTCTAGACCTGCTCTATCTGTAAATTATAGAGTGGTCTAGACCTGCTCTATCTGTAAATTATAGAGCGGTCTAGACCTGCTCTATCTGTAAATTATAGAGCGGTCTAGACCTGCTCTATCTGTAAATTATCTTGAGTGTCTCGTGTTATGAATTGAAAATATAAGTAAAATTAAATTGAATAGGGGTAGATTTTTTTGGGGGGTGGGGATGCAGACTATGCGACGCCATCACTAACAGGGACGTTGTAGAGCGTCCTCTGGTGGACAGACTATGCAACGCCATCACTAACAGGGACGTTGTAGAGCGTCCTCTGGTGGACAGACTATGCAACGCCATCACTAACAGGGACGTTGTAGAGCGTCCTCTGGTGGACAGACTATGCAACGCCATCACTAACAGGGATGTTGTAGAGCGTCCTCTGGTGGACAGACTATGCAACGCCATCACTAACAGGGACGTTGTAGAGCGTCCTCTGGTGGACAGACTATGCAACGCCATCACTAACAGGGACGTTGTAGAGCGTCCTCTGGTGGACAGACCATGCAACACCATCACTCATAACATGGTTGACGTCCGTTTTTATTTTTTAAATATTCATGTATCAGAATCATTTATTTGTCATTATAAATGATTCTGATAAATGAATATTTTTAAAAATACAAACGGCCATTATAAATGCTGATACCTAATATCGGCCCGCTGATATATCAGGCTCTAGAAACACTGGGTCCAGACAGACGTGGCATGACAGAGACATTTTATTCATCCCCGCGGACACATTAGAGACGCACATATGTGTTTGTGTAAGGACGGCAGGACGCCAGAGACAGAAGGACGACCCAGCGGGGCGTCTCCCATCTATTTACATTGAACAGTCTGTCTGTTTAACAAATATGAATGTGTACACACGTTGATGCATGTTAATAAACCCCGAACCGGGATAATATAGTTAGTGAACCAGAAAGGGATCCATGCTTAGAATACATGTTACCTAGAGCTGCAGGTAATACATGTTACCTAGGTTACAGGTAATACATGTTACCTAGACCTGCAGGTAATACATGTTACCTAGGTTACAGGTAATACATGTTACCTAGACCTGCAGGTAATACATGTTACCTAGACCTGCAGGTAATACATGTTACCTAGACCTGCAGGTAATACATGTTACCTAGGTTACAGGTAGTACATGTTACCTAGACCTGCAGGTAATACATGTTACCTAGACCTGCAGGTAATACATGTTACCTAGACCTGCAGGTAATACATGTTACCTAGACCTGCAGGTAATACATGTTACCTAGACCTGCAGGTAATACATGTTACCTAGGTTACAGGTAATACATGTTACCTAGGTTACAGGTAATACATGTTACCTAGACCTGCAGGTAATACATGTTACCTAGACCTGCAGGTAATACATGTTACCTAGGTTACAGGTAATACATGTTACCTAGACCTGCAGGTAATACATGTTACCTAGACCTGCAGGTAATACATGTTACCTAGACCTGCAGGTAATACATGTTACCTAGACCTGCAGGTAATACATGTTACCTAGACCTGCAGGTAATACATGTTACCTAGACCTGCAGGTAATACATGTTACCTAGACCTGCAGGTAATACATGTTACCTAGACCTGCAGGTAATACATGTTACCTAGACCTGCAGGTAATGCATGTTACCTAGACCTGCAGGTAATGCATGTTACCTAGACCTGCAGGTAATGCATGTTACCTAGACCTGCAGGTAATGCATGTTACCTAGGTTACAGGTAATACATGTTACCTAGGTTACAGGTAATACATGTTACCTAGGTTACAGGTAATACATGTTACCTAGACCTGCAGGTAATACATGTTACCTAGACCTGCAGGTAATACATGTTACCTAGACCTGCAGGTAATACATGTTACCTAGACCTGCAGGTAATACATGTTACCTAGACCTGCAGGTAATACATGTTACCTAGACCTGCAGGTAATGCATGTTACCTAGACCTGCAGGTAATGCATGTTACCTAGACCTGCAGGTAATGCATGTTACCTAGACCTGCAGGTAATGCATGTTACCTAGGTTACAGGTAATGCATGTTACCTAGGTTACAGGTAATACATGTTACCTAGGTTACAGGTAATACATGTTACCTAGGTTACAGTTAATACATGTTACCTAGACTTGCAGGTAATACATGTTACCTAGGTTACAGGTAATACATGTTACCTAGACCTGCAGGTAGTACACGTTACAGGTAATACATGTTACCTAGGTTACAGGTAATACATGTTACCTAGACCTGCAGGTAGTACATGTTACGTTGTAGAGCGTCCTCTGGTGGACAGACTATGCAACGCCATCATTCATAACATTGTTGACCTATTTTTTTTTTAAATATTCATTTATCAGAATCATTTATTTGTCATTATGATTCTGATGAATCAATATTTGAAGAAAATAACAATTTCAGCCATTATAAATGCCGATACGATAGATCGGGAAAGGCCTAATATCAGCCTCATCGATATATCAGCCCGCCGATATATCAGCCTCATCGATATATCAGCCTCACCGATATATCAGCCTCACCGATATATCAGCCCGCCGATATATCAGCCCGCCGATATATCAGCCTCACCGATATATCAGCCTCACCGATATATCAGCCTCACCGATATATCAGCCCACCGATATATCAGCCTCACCGATATATCAGCCCGCCGATATATCAGCCTCACCGATATATCAGCCCGCCGATATATCAGCCTCACCGATATATCAGCCTCACCGATATATCAGCCCGCCGATATATCGGTGAGGCTCTACTTTAAAACGTGTGTCCCATGTTCATTTTCCACTACAATAAAAGCACATGTATGTGTACTGCTGTGTACGTGTACTGCTGCGTACGTGTACTGCTGTGTACGTGCTGTGTACGTGTACTGCTGTGTACGTGTACTGCTGTGTACGTGCTGTGTACGTGTACTGCTGCTGTGTACGTGTACTGCTGTGTACGTGCTGTGTACGTGTACTGCTGTGTACATGTACTGCTGTGTACGTGCTGTGTACGTGTACGTGCTGTGTACGTGCTGTGTACGTGTACTGCTGTGTACTGCTGTGTACGTGTACTGCTGTTTACGTGTACTGCTGTGTACGTGCTGTGTACGTGTACTGCTGTGTACGTGTACTGCTGTGTATGTGCTGTGTACGTGTACTGCTGTGTACGTGTACTGCTGTCTACGTGTACTGCTGTGTACGTGTACTGCTGTGTACTGTGGTGTACGTGTACTGCTGTGTACGTGTACTGCTGTGTACGTGCTGTGTACGTGTACTGCTGTGTACGTGTACTGCTGTGTACGTGCTGTGTACGTGTACTGCTGTGTACGTGCTGTGTACGTGTACTGCTGTGTACGTGTACTGCTGTCTACGTGTACTGCTGTGTACGTGTACTGCTGTGTACTGTGGTGTACGTGTACTGCTGTGTACGTGTACTGCTGTGTCCGTGCTGTGTACGTGTACTGCTGTGTACTGTGGTGTACGTGTACTGCTGTGTACGTGTACTGCTGTGTCCGTGCTGTGTACGTGTACTGCTGTGTACGTGTACTGCTGTCTACGTGTACTGCTGTCTACGTGTACTGCTGTGTACGTGTACTGCTGTGTACTGCTGTGTACGTGTACTGCTGTGTACGTGTACTGCTGTGTACGTGTACTGCTGTGTACGTGCTGTGTACGTGTACTGCTGTGTACGTGTACTGCTGTGTACGTGTACTGCTGTGTACGTGTACTGCTGTGTACGTGTACTGCTGTGTACGTGTACTGCTGTGTACTGCGGTGTACGTGTACTGCTGTGTACGTGTACTGCTGTGTACGTGCTGTGTACGTGCTGTGTACGTGTACGTGCTGTGTACGTGTACTGCTGTGTACGTGTACTGCTGTGTACGTGCTGTGTACGTGTACTGCTGTGTACGTGCTGTGTACGTGTACGTGCTGTGTACGTGTACTGCTGTGTACGTGTACTGCTGTGTACGTGTACTGCTGTGTACGTGCTGTGTACGTGTACGTGCTGTGTACGTGTACGTGCTGTGTACGTGTACGTGCTGTGTACGTGTACTGCTGTGTACGTGTACTGCTGTGTACGTGCTGTGTACGTGTACTGCTGTGTACGTGCTGTGTACGTGTACGTGCTGTGTACGTGTACTGCTGTGTACGTGTACTGCTGTGTACGTGCTGTGTACGTGTACGTGCACTGCTGTGTACGTGTACGGGCTGTGTACGTGTACTGCTGTGTACGTGCTGTGTACGTGCTGTGTACGTGTACTGCTGTGTACGTGTACTGCTGTGTACGTGTACTGCTGTGTACGTGCTGTGTACGTGTACTGCTGTGTACGTGTACTGCTGTGTACGTGTACTGCTGTGTACTGCTGTGTACGTGTACTGCTGTGTACGTGCTTTTGTTTCTGTCGAATCCCTTCGCAAACTGTTGTTTTTAAAAAGGTGCAGTACAAATAAAGTTATAACATCATAAATCAGATGTTATGTTAAAACAGCTGTTCTGTAGGCTATAGCTGTGTGTATACTACAGGCTATATTTGTTTCTGTTTTTATTGTTAATTCTTATTAATGTTTAATGTGTTTGTGTATGTATGCACCAATCACCATGGCAATAAACTCCTTCAGATTTAATTTATTTAATCATTTATTGTCTTTCTGGCCTTTAAAATAGGAGTCCCATCTTCTATTTTCTTTATTACAATCATGTGTATGTGTATTGATTTGAGTTTGTTTCCTCTGTCAAATCACGTTGTTGTTGTTTTTAAAAGGTGCTATAAAAGTAAAGTTATTATATCATAAATTAGATGTTATTATGGTCCCTAAGAGGACTCTACCGGTGTGTATACACCTGCAGGGAACACAGGCCACAGTGAATAAATAAATAAGTTATTATATCATAAATTAGATGTCATTATGGTCCCTGAGAGGACTCTACCGGTGTGTACACACCTGCAGGGAACACCGGGCCACGGTGCATACATAATGGGCCGATCAGCTCACCGATTCCGCTGACCTCTTGTCGGATGTTGAGTCGGTTCCTCTCGTCGGCTATGGCCTTCAGCATCTGCTGCAGAGAACCGTCCAGCTCTCCGTTCTCCTCCTCCGCTGGCCCGACAGCCTTGCACAACCCGGGGAAGGACGCCATCTCCGCGCTGCAGGGATCATGACAGTCCGGAGCTAACAGCTACCGTCTGCACCGGCAGCTAACCGGGGATCCCCCCGGTTCTTCCTGGAAAGTAATCCGGATGGAGAGCCTGCACCGCTGCAGCCGACACCGGTGTGCTGTGGTGTGCTGCGGCCGCAGAAGGTAGCAGGTAGGTCGGGCTGCTGAGGGAGACTCGGCGCCTTCTGGTGTACAGATCAGCTGGAAACACCCCTCACACTTCCTGTAACAACACGAGGCTTTTAAAGGGGCAGAGCACCCTTAATAATACGGTTCACACACACACACACACACACAGACACACACTCTCTCTTTCAATTCAATTCAAAGAAGCTTTATTAGCATGACTATAGTGACATACAGTATTGCCAAAGCTCATAAACAGGGAGACATTGATCACATTTACATCAACAATCATAATCTTTCTTTCTCTCTCATATACACACACACACACACACACATCACACTCTCTCTTTCGCTTTCTCTCTCACACACACACACACACACACACACACACACTCTCTCTCTTTCTTTCTCTCTCACACACACACACAGACACTTTCTTTCTCTTTCTTTCTCTCTCTCTCTCACACACACACACACACTCTCTCTCTCTCTTTCACACACACACACACACTCTCTCTCTCTTTCACACACACGTCATACTCTCTTTCTTTCTCTCACACACACACACGTTTGTAATAACTGGCCTAAATATGTCCATAACTCAACTACATGCTGACACACTGGCATTTTATGGTGATTTTATTTACTTCATTAGTCTATATTTACTTATTTATTATTACTTTACAAAAGTGCTTTTGTTAGCTTCTCATAACAGTAAACAATATAATTCAAGGTCTGAAACTGGGAACTGGGTCTGCTGGCCTCCGGTGCTCAGCGGGTCCTGAATCAAGCGTACCCGTGTTAGCGTTGCTTCTCGGCGGTAGGAACGAGCAAGATAGTCCCCGCCCGGCCGGGACTGGTTTTAATTTTTCTTCTAACAAAAAAACAACAACAACATACGAAACTATCGCAGGGCGTCACTCCCCGATGTGAGTCGAGTGCAGATTTGAATCGCGCATGCGTCACTTTGCGACAAGTAGCATATAAGATGCTAACGAGAGACTGCTATCTTAGCTACAAGTTAGCATCAAACACAACAACGGCTGCCAGTTGAATGGTGTTTGGAGCTAACGTTAGCATAGCATCAACCATAGATAGCTACAACGTTTCTGAAATGATTTCCATCTTCTGTTATTGTTTGTAATGATAAACTTTATTTCATGGATTTCACTAATCTCAGTATGACAGTTATTGTGCCGTAAACCGTTGGCAGTGACGGGGAACTAGCTAGAAGATTGGTATAAATGTTGTGAAAGTATAAGTAATAATAATCGTTACTAGGTCAGATAACATGGACAGAGACGGGTTAGAACCATGGAGAACACAACTACGTCCTTGTGAAGTTAATAAAATAATAATAATTCATATATTACCTTCACAGTTAGTCAGAAGAGGTTTAAATTAGCACCCGGCTAAACAGCTAACGTAAAAGTTAGCTAACGTACGTTACGTAAGCTTTCAGCTAACGTACGTTACGTAAGCTTCAGCTAACGTACGTTACGTAAGGTTTTAGCTAACGTAACTTACGTTAGCTAAAGCTTAACGTAAGTTACGTTACCCGAACGTTAACGAAGCCAACTTTACTTTTAAACAACGTTACCGGAATAAATCAAAGAAGAGTTTCGGTGCATCGGTGGAGGAATTAATCTGTGTTGTTTTTAACGTTTTGGTGATTATATTTACGGACGGTTTCGCTACATTTGTCAGTTGGAACCGGAGCACGTGTAACGGAGAAAATGGTGAACCCTTACATTCTGTGACTCAACGGAAAGAAACTCACCGAATCTGACCCGTTAACGGACCGTTTGATGGCTGTCGGTGACTAACGACCGTCTCTGAATTTAATTTAAACAGTGGTTAGAAAAACATGTACACTGTGAATCAGATCACAGGATGTTAAAGGGTACCAGAATGAATGTAACACCGGTGCGTCGCCGCGTCAAACTCCGCCCGCCCAGATGGGAAACTCACTGCCGGTTACACGTGGTTAGGTAAACGAGCGCACCCTTTGTTTCAAGACAAAAGATGACGTAATTGTCCGTGTCTGCAGGAGTAAAAACATGGATATTTAATTAAATAAAAGTCAATAAATATATATATTTTAATGTGTGTTATGTGTTTATGTTTTTAAATGATAAAACTATTTGAAATATACAAAATAACCTTTTTTTGTCACATTTTCAGTTAATTGCATTCTTATTTCCAACAGTACAGATTATCAGATCATTGTTCAGTAGATAAATACACGTTTTTAACCTTTTAATTTAAAATGTTTAAATAGTCAAATTGCTATTTTGGTTTGTAGCCTTTAAAAAAAAAAATGGTTTTTTTACTTAAATTTTTACAAAGTAAAAAAAAAAAAAGATTTAAGACCAAGGCTGTAACTTTGGGTTCAACGTGTGTGGGGGGGGGGGATGTTGGCAGGGGTTTGAAAGAAGAGACAAAAACATCTAAAAAAATCGAAGAAGAAAAAAATAATGAAAAAAAACATGTGCTGAGAAAAAACTTTGGGGGGAAAAAAGTTGAAATGTCCCCAAAAAAAAAAATAAAAAAAATATATATATATATATATATATATATCAAAATATTAGTCAGACCGGGCTAATGGACTAGAGTCCGGTAGGACCAGGTAATGGTCCAGAGTCTGGTAGGACCGGGCTAATGGACCAGAGTCTGGTAGGACCAGGTAATGGTCCAGAGTCTGGTAGGACCGGGCTAATGGACCAGAGTCTGGTAGGACCAGGTAATGGACCAGAGTCTGGTAGGACCAGGTAATGGTCCAGAGTCTGGTAGGACCAGGTAATGGTCCAGAGTCTCCCCATCGGCTGGCCCAACGTCCCAGTACCCTTAAAGGGCCGGAGAAGAAAGAGACAAAATGTCGTTTACTACAAAGTTACAAACATCTTGAAGTCGGATTTATTTTAATTTGCATATTATTCGCGTTCAAAGCAGAAAACAATCATCATAATAATCATAATAAGAGTCAGCGTTTTAACAGTGAGGCAAATAAAAGTCAGAATTATGAAAAACTGAGTCAAACCTTTAAAAGTTACAGAATTCCATAAAAAGCCAAAATGATGACTATCTCATAGTTTTGACTTCAGCAGAGTACTTTTATTTTGAAAAGGGTTAGCTTTACTGTGTGAAGGTTTATTATTAAACTCAGATTAACTCAAGAATGTGAGCAGAAAACAGCTAAATCTGAGCTAATATAATCTTATATTTTTAATACTTTCTTTTTCCTAAAGTTAACGAGTCCTTCAGGTCGTTAACCCTCGTATCGTCTTCCTGAAAATCAACACCTTTGTTGACGCTTTTATCGATGTTTTTAACTTTTTCAACATTTTTTACGTTTTTTTTCCATGTTTGTCACTTTTTTTTGACATTTTCAACACTACGTAACACTAACTTATTAACTTTAGTTTTTTAGTTATTTTGGGAATTTATGGTCAATAAACCTCATTTATAGGAAATTATACCTAATGTTTGAGTTAGAAAAGCAGAAATTATGAATTATTGAGACTAAAATTAAAGGAATGGATGTTGATGATAATCACAGACTGGAATATGTCAACTTTTACTCAATACTATTTCAAAAACACTTCCATTTGTTTTACAATGCTATAAAATTGAATAAGACGCCCCAAAATTAATGAAAGTAGAGATTTGTACTTGGCAAAGAGCGTTGGGTGGAATCAATCATGTTATTTTGGGGAATTAAAAAGAACATTGATATAGGACAACATGGGGACAACATGAGGACAACATGAGGACACCATGAGGACAACATGGGGACAACATGAGGGCAACATGAGGACAACATGAGGACAACATGAGGACAACATGGGGACAACATGGGGACAACATGAGGGCAACATGGGGACAACATGGGGACAACATGAGGACAACATGAGGACAACATGAGGACAACATGGGGACAACATGAGGGCAACATGAAGACAACATGAGGACAACATGGGGACAACATGGGGACAACATGAGGACAACATGAGGACAACATGGGGACAACATGAGGGCAACATGAGGACAACATGAGGACAACATGAGGACAACATGAGGGCAACATGAGGACAACATGAGGACAACATGAGGACAACATGGGGACAACATGAGGACAACATGAGGGCAACATGAAGACAACATGAGGACAACATGAAGACAACATGAGGACAACATGAGGGCAACATGAGGACAACATGAGGACAACATGAGGGCAACATGAGGACAACATGAGGACAACATGAGGACAACATGGGGACAACATGAGGACAACATGAGGGCAACATGAGGACAACATGAAGACAACATGAGGACAACATGAGGGCAACATGAAGACAACATGAAGGCAACATGAAGACAACATGAGGACAACATGAAGGCAACATGAAGACAACATGAGGACAACATGAGGGCAACATGAGGACAACATGAGGGCAACATGAGGACAACATGAGGACAACATGAGGACAACATGGGGACAACATGAGGACAACATGAGGGCAACATGAGGACAACATGAAGACAACATGAGGACAACATGAGGGCAACATGAAGACAACATGAAGGCAACATGAAGACAACATGAGGACAACATGGGGACAACATGAGGACAACATGGGGACAACATGAGGACAACATGAGGACAACATGGGGACAACATGAAGGCAACATGAGGACAACATGAGGACAACATGAAGACAACATGAGGACAACATGAGGGCAACATGAAGACAACATGAAGGCAACATGAGGACAACATGAGGACAACATGAGGACAACATGAAGACAACATGAAGGCAACATGAAGACAACATGAGGACAACATGAGGACAACATGAAGGCAACATGAAGCCAACATGAGGACAACATGAGGACAACATGAAGACAACATGAGGACAACATGAGGACAACATGAGGACAACATGAAGACAACATGAAGGCAACATGAAGACAACATGAGGACAACATGGGGACAACATGAAGGCAACATGAGGACAACATGAGGACAACATGAGGACAACATGAGGACAACATGAGGACAACATGAGGACAACATGAGGACAAAATGAGGGCAACATGAGGACAACATGAAGACAACATGAGGACAACATGAGGGCAACATGAAGACAACATGAAGGCAACATGAAGACAACATGAGGACAACATGGGGACAACATGAGGACAACATGGGGACAACATGAGGACAACATGAGGACAACATGGGGACAACATGAAGGCAACATGAGGACAACATGAGGACAACATGAAGACAACATGAGGACAACATGAGGGCAACATGAAGACAACATGAAGGCAACATGAGGACAACATGAGGACAACATGAGGACAACATGAAGACAACATGAAGGCAACATGAGGACAACATGAGGACAACATGAAGGCAACATGAGGACAACATGAGGACAACATGAGGACAACATGAGGACAACATGAGGACAA